>JBAJNP010001390.1:0-62880 GCA_036877545.1 Yasuhikotakia modesta | reverse complement strand
GTGTGTGTGTTTGTTTGTGTATGCATGTGTGTGTATGAAAATAAGCAATGAATAGAGCTTGATTGGGTTCTGGTTACCATGCCAAGCAACCCAAATGAGTTGATTTTAGGAAATGCATTTCCACCAAACAGTCATAACTATAACTGATAACTAAATCTAACCCTCTTGTCTAAGTAAATGAGCTAAACACAAACTAACATGCAAGTCCAGGAAAAAAAACTTTGACTGTCACAAACATGTAAACTTTTATCTTTAACTACCAAAAATTATTAAAAGTTTGAAAGAAAACATGCTCCAAACAGAACAGTCTAATATTATGTAAGCACATGTGGTCCATGATGAAGACATGCATGCAAATGTGTGTGTGTGTGTGTGGGTGTGTGTGTGTGTGGTTGTGTGTGCGTGTTCTACTTTTATACATGCAACTTCTGTTTTTTTGATTCTGCAGGTTCTGAGGTTTGCTAACAATTTAGTGTAATCTTTGATATTCAATAATTCAGTATTCAAATATTTTTTGTGATATATTACTGGACTTTATAAATGCTATAGAACTTAAAAATGCATGTTTAAATATAATCCATTTTTAAATACAGATGAAACACAGGGGTTCCAATAGCTAAACTAATATTTCCACAGTATTGTTTTTTCAGTAGCTGATTTAAACATTGACACATACCATATACCAAAAGAGAGAGAGGGAGAGGGAGAGAGAGAAAGAAAGGGCCATTTCTAGCAGAAGCCTTAATGGGGCAAAAGCCAATCTGTGATCTGCTGACTGGACAGAATGTGCAGAGTACTTGTTGTGAATGCAGCACCTCACATTACAGCAAGACACTCAGTGCAAGAAGACTCCAAAGAGCACTTAAAGAAACAGCGCAGACATTTCACAAAGACCACCCAGCACAAAACAGCATAGTCTAAATTGCATGTTTGTTGCATAAGATTATTTAACTTAAAAGCAGATTAGTGCAGCCAATTAAGAAACAGCCAGATCATCTTAAAGAACTAGTTTCACCCAGCAGAACTCAACAGGGGCTTAAAGACAACAAATGAGAAGCACAATTAAAATGTACACTTAACAAATACTCCTCAAACTTGAAACAAGCTGGACACATGACCAAAACTGTATTTGCATCATGTTTTAATTATTTACAAAATAGGTCAATAAAGATATTGAATAATAATTGCAGTATGCATTACATAATGATTTGCTTAATGGGGTTTATGGTTGTAAAGGTTGTTTAAAGAGCAGTACATTATGTTCAGTGTGTTCAGTTTGTCTGCTGACAACAGATGTTTTGTGGGTAAAATTGTGACGAATTAGGAAAGTAATTATTGTGGGACTGGATAAACAAAATAAAATTTAATCTTGAGAATGCAACATGTACTGACAAGGAGTGTTTGGGTGTCTACGAATTTGCATACAATCACAGTACAGGGAGAACAAGTTTTTTTTAACCTTTGAAGGTTAATGAATCATTAAACACAACAATCATAGGATTGTGACAATTTTGGACAATTCATCCCAACTGGCATGACCTACATTTCTCAGTTGTTTGTACAATCATATCAATTCACGTGCATTTTTAGGTTAATACTAAAACCTTAATGATCCTATGAGTCAGCTATAGTACAAGGAAATAAGACAAAGCTCACACTAAACAATGAATATAGCTCATCTATAAAAGAGCTGAAAGTCTATAATTTATAGATCTATAAACATAGATCTATGAATTATAAAAGTCTTTTAAAAAGTCTTGAGGAAAAGTCTTGTCAGGTCAGTTTTCTTACCTGTGATGAACACTGCCTTGCCCTCCACTGGCAGTAATGGCTTGGGGGTGGCCCACGTGAAGTACAGCCAGCAGGAGACACAGAGGACCAATCTTGCCAGCACAGCAGGCATGCACAGGGTGCACAGTCTCTCCACCAACAGAGTGGCACCCACCCATGCCACCACAGAGGGCATGGAACCGATGTGGCATGCCAAAAACTTCTTCACTGCTCCACAAACAAAGATGGACATCACCCCGATGTAAATCCAGAAAGACACAGCACAGTCTTCCATTGTACTGGAGGTGCAACTGCTTTATATGCTTATCCCTGCCTGTTTTCTCTGTTGAACTGGTATTGGCACCTTTCTCTCTTGCTTTTCTACCTCTCTTTGTCACTATCTCTTTCTCATGTGGGATCACACTTACAAATGAGCAACCATGTGCCTACTCAGTTCCCTACAATCTCAAGCTCAGGCAAGCTGACACGCACACCTCAAATGTTCCAACTACGAGTAGGAGTGTAGGAGCTAGTGAACAGATCTGTCTGGCTGTGTGTGTGTGTATATATAGTGTACTCTGCAGGAGAGGGGAGGGACTAAACTCAAGCAGATGTAATCAAAGCCCAATGACCAAAGCTTTGCTGCATTTCAAGTACCCCCCAACAATACATATATTTGTCCCCTTGCCAAAAAGCAGGAGCTCTTTGTGCCTTTATAATTTTACCCCTTTTGTTTGCTTCAGGCATTATTTGTATATTTACCAGTAGTGAGCAAAAATGATTGCATTAGAATTTAAGTTTACTTGCTGGGTGGCAATGAGACTTTTCTTCAGTAAGTGAATGTACTATACATGTGTGCGTGTGTGTCTTGTTCCATGTGCACGTGTGTGTTCTGGGAGGAGCACTCTGGTACGTGTGACATGTGTTTTGCTCTTGTGATGAATTCACAGTGTTGCTTTGTCGTTTTTGGCATTGTTGTGTTTTAAGCCCTACGGGTTTAATTGGCTCCTCCTTTCAGTCACAATCAATTGTTATTCATAAAAATTGTCTTGAAGATATAATAGATGAACTGAGAATAGATAAAAAAAAATGCACATGTATGATGCAGAGACAATTGTATGTGCAAAAAAAAAACTAATTAGGAATTACTACTACATTTCTAAAGTGGATATGTAGTAGTGTCTGTCTTTGTTTCCCTGCAGCACATACACCAACAAAAATGTTTCAGTATATTTTACTGAGCACATCTCATTGTTTTTATACTGTGTTCTTTACTCTGACCCCTGACACAAACTTTGACCTTTTGATTTTTAAGTGAAACATTGACTGGCTAATTTATGAGCCTTTCTGCTAGTGAGTGCTTTTAAATGTTCTCCCAAGTTTGACGGTATTGGTATAGCTTCAGAAGGATAGGCAAACCTGTACACCACACACAGACACACACATTGCGGGCTCTGTTCAACAAACACATCAGCACTGCCATAAATCTTAGGAGAAGAATTTCACCTTTACACTGAGAAAAGGTGAAGCATCAAAGCACAGGAAGGAATGAGGAACACAGAGAGTGAGAAAGGGGGGCAGACGGGGTGGCGATGGTGCTACGGACATTGACCTCATTCCCTTATCAGGTGTTATTTTATACAAAACTGAAGTGTTTCTACAGTTTCTCTTTCTCTCTCTCGTTTGTTCTGGCACAGGACATATTTAAATTGAATGTCTTCTAATAACACATGACATTGCAGGGTGTAATTAATCAAGAGATCACACAGCCCCTCATTTATCTGTGTCAGTGAAGGACAATGCAAATACCACATCATGTCAATACAGATGATAAGTGTTCGATGCACATCCTTGTTGAATACTAAGTTGGAACACTATGTTCCCTGACCTTGCGGTGAATGACTTTTGGAGGTCACATGACATGTTGCCATATATCTTCCCAAGATATTTTTATATGATCACCACATCAGATTAAACTTATGCTTATGTAAGCATAAGATGTGACAAATAGCTTTCATAATTTTAAAGAGGACGTGTTAAAATAAGAAAATGAAAAGAAGTAAAATTGATCTAAAAACACACAGTGGTGATCACAAAGTGGTGATTGTAGTTATTTCTTGAGATACAAGGTCACAGAAGTGATATTCCTTGTCCACTGGGGGCGATAGAGCTGTCTAACTATGACTGCTACAGTAGGAGGTAAAAACTTGTAGAAAACAATCTGTCCTATAGATACTTAATAGCTTTCTTTACAAATTATGAAATATTTCAGAGAGAAATGTAGAATTTAATTTTAAAAAAATGATTTTTGAAAGTTAAGTGTGTTTTGCTGATTATTGCTGCATGTAAAAAATAAGGATTTAAAGGGTATAGTTTCAAGATGCATGTGTTTGTTGTTATTAGGTTCTGTTTTGTTTTTTTATCTGTTGAAATGTGTATTTGTGTATATACCATTGACGTCAGCATAGCAGCAATCCTTCCTGGACTGCTGACATAAAAGTTCTGTGTGTTGTGGGATATTGTGCCACTATTCCAAGAAGAAAATCCTCCAGTTCTTTGAGGGATGAAGGTGAAAACCTACTTTGCATTTTGTGCTTCTGAACTCCTTAAAGGTTTAATGACATTCAGACCTTCTGGAGGCCATGAAAGGCAGTTGACTTCATTATGGATGACTGCCCACAGATTTATGGACCCCCATCATGTTTAGCAGCTGGCAACAGACACTTTGATTTAAGGTAATCATTTTATATCACCAATTTTGTGGCATTAGAATTCTGGAAAGCTTCATGTTTGAGACTGTTGCCCTTGACATGTTTACATAAATTACTGATGTTTTTATCCAAAGTGACTTTATTATACAAAAGCTCCATTTGTAAACAGCAGTTTAGGAACTAACTATCTTGGGATCTCCAAAAAAAAGTTTAAACTTTTTATTTTAAAAGGTTAAAGTTTTGCTAATTAACAGTAAGATTAGTATTAAAACAGTATAAATCAAATACTTCATATAACTGTAGTTACAATAGGTAAATTTAGGAACAACAATTGCATTTGTCAAACCATTGCATTGGCCTAAACACCCTAAAAAATTATTCATGGTTCATATGCAGCTCGGCCATTGAACCCTTTGTGCGAATTAATCAACACCTTAACAAAAGCAAAAGTTCCTTCATCTCGTCATTATCTCTTTACATCTAGATAATCTGGTGATAATATTATGACAGAGCCATAAATGAAGCTAGTGTGTTATGGTCTGCTGACGCAGGTTTTCTATCACAAGAAGGTCGGAGAGTTATTGGTCTCTGGGAGTAATTCCAGGTAAAATCTTTGCCCATGGTTACACCAAAGGTCAGGGATCAATTGTCCACTCCTAGGCCTATTTAAGTTAAGTCAAGCTCAAGCCCATTCTTCAAACCTGCTATCGTAGACCTCCAGGAGAGGTCAGGGTATGCTGCACAGGAAAGCCCTGACTCTATGAAGTTTATGGCCAATACAGTGTATTTTTATAGCTGAATGTTTAATATCCTCATGTACATAAGATGTATTCCTTAATAACTAGTATTTAAATTCTCTAGCCCAAGGCATTACGAAGATCATTATGAAAATCATATGGAGGTCAACATAAATAAAATACAATTTTTATCAGCAAATTAGCATTCAGAGGAAGGAAAAAATGTGTATAAGTTAAAAAAAATTTTTAAACAGTTTATTTACATACTGTTACAAAAAGTCTTAATACTCACCACTGTAAGAGAAACTGAATTGCCAATGAAGTAATGATAAATCAAAGGCTTTATGTAACAGTGTTTGTGACTGTTTCGCAAATGCGTCACAACGAATGTACATGTTTGTGTTGACATTACTAAGCTTTGTCTGTTTATGAACCCTGGTAACAATCTGATTAGGCTGAGAAGACCTGAATGACTGCATCTTACATAAACTCATCAGGACTGTGACACTTTTCTGGCTGGAGTAAGGCGTTCCAGTAAAGGATTGTTCTTAGGTAATGTTGATAACTGTTCAAACAGCTATAATGTGCACTGTAGTTTAATTAAAGTCTTAGTGTGTTGAATAAATCAAAGCTTCCTCTCACTGCCTGCTTATTGGACCTGTTATGACCTACATTATGTGAAAACAAACCTAATGTCTGTTTTCATAGCTACTGTAGAATTCCTAGAAAAAAAATAAACTGCATTGCTAAATATACAGTATAAATAAATACTTATAAATACTTTATTTCCACCAAAAGCATGTATTATATTCTACAGAAAGTGTGTAATTATATTCTACCATCACACTGAGTAAGAACAGGTGTTATTTTTATTACATTTTGTGCTTAATGGTATAACACAATATAAACTTAATGTTAGTAAAACAACAGAAAGTTTTTTTTCATCATTGACGTAAGTATTTAGGTTGTGAATGTGTTTTAATATCTGTAATATCGTTAAGACATTGTTGCTCTTATTGTACTTAAATGTAACAAACGTCTTTGGTAAATGTAATTTGTACTTCAAACTATATAATTAAATTTATTTTAAATTATAATGTTGTACTGCAACCTAAATACATTCACCAGCACAGCCAAATGTTTGTATTTAATCATAGTGTTTAGCTCATGAGGTCCAGAATATGTTTAGACTTTCGGATAATTGTTTAGATTTTCAAAAAGAAATTATTTTTCATTATTTTTCAAGAGAAATCCTCTTTAAAGTCTTACCATACGAAGGAAAAAAAGAAAGAAAGAAAGAAAGCTTTCCCAGGACAACATGTTCTGACTGTCACACATATACTGCAGAGTAAATAATGGCCATCTGCCAAACACACCACAACCAGTACAATATGCAGAACCCCTTCCCACGCACACAAAAACACACACACACACACACACACACACACACACACAAAACCAAGCTTAGAAACACAAAATTTATGCTACAAACATGATATCATCTGTTAAAGAGCACATTCTGTACTGACCATTTCGTAGTGAAGCGACACATGTTCTCCTAAAGCTGGGTATTATTTCTCATACCTACACATTCTCTGTCCCATTCCACAGTTGATTTATGTTTCTACCACCATTTCCCTTTCCCTTACTCCACATTCCAGTGACTCTAATAAAGTTTGCTTGTAGTATTTACAAAGAGTAAATATTATTACTCCAAAATATTACCTAATATTTATATGTACTTTATATGTAGTAATGTTTGTATGTACTTTGTTTACCAAGAATACAGACATTTTCAACCAATGTTGAACCATTTTCAAATAGATTTTGTATTTAGAAGTACCTAGATTTTGTGCTTGCAGTTCAGCAGTGCAGTCATTTACAGATTTTGATAATGTACTTGCACTGTAAATATGAGAGATAGACAAAGAATTGAGCTTTGCTTCATCTTCTGAATAAAGGAGTTTGTGTTTAAGGATATGCATCTAAGTGTGTGTGTTCCCCGTGACACAAATCTGGTCATCTGAGTAGATCTACAGCATGTTATCGGCCTAAGAAAAGCACATCATGTGCAAAAATCTGAGAAGAAAACAATCCCAAGGCACACGCTCACACAAACAAACAGATCTGAGCTGTGTTACAGTAATCCACTGCAGAAAATATTCACAGAACTAAATATGAGTCATCACATTTTTACATTTATATTACAATCTTTAATATATTTTATGAAAGCAGATTTGAAAGATTCTCAGATTTCATTCTTATACGCTATTCATACTACATATCCTTGAATATTATTAACTAAACCTTTTAAAGTAAGAAATTTCTTATAAATCTAGTGGATTTTATGGATTTATGTTCCAGGAATGTAAGTAAAGACAACTAACAAAAGAGTTTCATGGCTTAATTCTGTATAACAGATGTCCCAATCAGCCTGTCAGCAACATTAATAATTTTTATATAATGCATATTTGTCAATTTTATTTAAAATATCATTTATTTCATATTTTCAAATATTATGTGTTATACATTTTAAATTAATTGCCAGTCTTACAAACCCCTTGTTTTTCTGTCACAATTTGTGAGCTGTAACTCATGCACTTACTTAGCCATGCATGTATGGCTGTCCTGTATGTGTTTTCGAAGTACAGATAACTTGTTTTAGTCACTAGAGAACATTTGGCTGATTGGTGTATTGTAATCCGCTCTTCATCCATTCCAACAAAAACTAAATTAAATCCACCAAACTTAGAAATACCCACAAATTTCTGGAAATCAGTCCAGCTCTCATACCTTCAAGTGGCTTAACACTGGTTACAATCAGTTCCCATTGCTAAAACACACACAAACATCTATGCTATTGATGTTTGTTCTGTGACAATTTTTCTCATGACCTTTTCTGCTAAATCGGATTTTAGTTCAGGAATAATCTGTTACTGCCATGTTTTACCTGACCAAAATTAATAAATAATGGAAACAAGTAAAAAATATTTTAAGGCTAGGATCCTCAGTGCTTTGGACTGCCCAGGACATTATGTTTTGAGGTATATAGAAACTGAAACAGAGACCCAATAAACAATCGCTGGAGAACTAAAAACAAACCCTTAACATCTTACTTTTAAAAGATGGAATCCTTACTTTAGTCAGTCACCTCATATTGGTGTGAACTGAGAGCCAGGACTGTTTTCAGCACATGCTATCTGCTTCCATGGCCAAACTATGAGTCAAAAGATCCAAATTTGTTTATAATGCTTGAAGCATCACTTTTCTTGGCTGTGAAATGGAACACTGGGCTCAACATATTAAGTATTCATAGAAATCCAACATCTCCCCCTCCATGGTTTAGTGGGATTAGCTGCAATCTGTACAGCTTTCACAGAAGGACACACTTACACACATACAAACTTGCTTTATGTGAAATTTTATGTTTGTAAAAAAATCACATGGATATTGCTGTAGTTCAACAGGAAGAGCAAAGTAATAGGTCACCCAGAAATGACACCAATGATTTAGTAACCTCAGTCACTGTATCAAAAAAGAGCACTGTAAACTATTTACAAAGCATTCTCTTCTGTGAAAGACAGCTATATGATTGACATTACAAGGGTCATTGGACGATGGCGTGCTACTTCCGTCTATGGTTACCAAGATACATTTTCTCATGCTTAAATTATTTATTTTATCCACTTAAGTACCTTTTTATTCTTTGCTTATCTTGCTGTTTCTACAAAAGTTATGACTGTTCCACAGGTGCCATCTGCACACGACCAGCAGTTTTTCCACTAAGGTTTTTGGTATAAAAGTTTCACTGTGCATAATTTGTTAGTGAACAAACTAAACTGGGAGGAGAGTTTAAAGGAGAAACACATGTACCCAGCTGCTGCTGGACTGTAATTGTCAAAATTACCTGTTTACATGTTTAAGGGCAAGTCCTCTGTGTACCTGTCAGAATTAGGGCAATAAACTAGGGCAATAAAACACTCAATCATGTGAACAAGCAGAGCATAACTACCAACACTTATCTCTAACAACGCTTCATTTTGCTATGGGATAAATCAAATTAAACAGACCAGATGGCTTGACACTGCAAGGCATGCCTGCTTTTCTAAATATATTTTCTGTACCTTTTCTTTCAAAGCCCTTGGTCACTTAACACAACATCCATTGTACATTACAAGGCCAGGCCAGAAACATGTACTTCTGAACATTTTTTTTCACCTTTGTGTATAATAACAGTCTCTCAGGAGAAATTGACTAAAACCTTAAGCCTTTTTTCAACAGAAAAAAGAACAAACTTCAACAACAGGGGTCGAAAAAAAAATCTAATTTTTCTGTTATACAACAGCACAATTTTTATATTATACAAGCCAAAGAAATCTTTATTTTGTATTTTTCACACCTGGCCCTAACTTACAGGATACTTTAGAGCAGCTAAAATATCTGAACAATGATTGTTTGGATGTCATCCAAAATTAGTGCACCAGCCCCTAAAAACCATGAAGAACGTCCTGCTTCTGGTAACGCCAACTGGGAGCCTTTCAGCCACAGATGTAGCCTTTACATGCTCAGGCTGTTTCTGCATTTGGCTTGATTTTGTGGTTCTGATGTGTTGAGGTTTTGTATTTCACTGAATGGGGTCATGTTCCATGTGAATTTTAGGATCGCTGTGTTCTTTAATGAGCTTAACGCAGCACGACGTGAGCTGGCTTCTGGTTGAACAATCAAAGCATAAAGTGCCACAACTGTTCACCCTCAGCTAAAATGCGGTCAATTACTACAGAAGCCCCATTCTCACTTTATTTATCTATGTAATTCATCTGATAATGTCAATGGCCAGTTCAGAGGGATCTTTTGTTCTCTAACACAACAATGCAGCTGTTTGAACATTCTCACACAGAGTGACTCAGCTATTCTTCCATTTAGTGTGTCATGACCTAGTAACCGGTATTTTCTGGTTCACTGCATCCTAATACATACATTAAGCACTGCATTCTTTTAGGATAATGTACTTATGATGGGCATTAGTGGGGAAGCCTTACCAGCTTGGCATACTGAAGTGAACTCACTAATGGTCCTAACATTGGTGGTCTGTACATACACATTTAAAAATATTCAACATTTCTTTTTACTTTAATAAATGTGCTAAGCAATGACTTCTATAAAATGACTATACATTTAAGAGTAGAAAAAATGTTATAACATTTAAAGTGCATCTATCTTTAAAGTTGATAAAATGGTAAAGCACAAATTATTGACACATCAGTTTGGTTGAATTATACACTTATCAAGTATTAGTTTTCATGATCAAAAATTGCTCCACTAGGTACGGAAGTGTTTTGAATAATACCAACAATGAAGTCATTTACACAGGCCTTTTACATAATGTCTGGATTACTTAATCATAAACACAACAGCTGCAGAAACAGTTATAGTTCTCCAGAGGAATGTTTCCTCATAATTCAGTGACAACTGTGTGAAATTAAGTCTGACTTCTCTTTTAAAAAACTGATTTTTTTCATAATATTTGTTTGACAGTGTTTCTGGTTCTTCACAGGGTTGCATATAAAGTGGTGGTCATGTAGGTTTGTTGTAACACAACCTACAGTCGTGTGTGTCTTTTGACAAAGAGCACTTGGACTAAAGTTAAGTGTGACATAATGTACATGTTGTGTTCTTCTTTGGGATGTTGGGAAAAGTCAAACTTTCTAACTGAAACCAGGCAAACGTAGATAGTAATGTAGACAAACTGATAAGAAATTTACATCATGAAGTTTTGAAAACAATAACATTTAAAACAAACTATTTATATCCTTTTTGTTAAAATGCAGAACTTGTCTACTAGCTTAGTTCTGAAAGTGGTGACATATTTCAGGAGACAATTGACAATTTCCCCTGTGATTATGTTGATTACCCAGATACAATTCATTTCTTGCCAGTGATATAGTGTTATTGTTCAAAACAATAACATTAATTGGCCAAATATGAGAATCACATTATAAAGCCAGATTTGGAGGATAAATTAATAGAAAATGAATAAATAGGAAATTGTTATTTTCTTGATAAGATTAACAAGAAAGCTTACAGAAAGCAACTAAACAGATGAACTAAAGACCTAAACAAGCAGTACAACAAACAGGACTAATTACTGTAACCAATTTAACAAAAACAACCAATGTGTGTTGTCATTAAAAACACTATAGGACTATGAAGAATTTTGTGGGTTTCATGGGTTTCCATTTGATAAAAATGCCTTGATCAGTCTGAACCATTTCATTCTGGTCTTGGAATCAAAGGTTGACGTTTAGCATTTGGTTTTCTTATAATTTCAGTCACATGCTTCTAATAGCATTAGCAAGCTGTGAATTACATGGGGATATGGCCTAAAGTCACACACTCATACAAACATGCATTACTGGGTGTGTAAACTTTTAATTCAAAGACAAATGTAAATGTGTGGACCAGCAGAACTGGAATAAAAGTTACAAATGATATATGGCATTATGTCTTTCTTACAATAATCTTTACAAAATGAGAGAAATATGCTGGAAGTTTAATTATTTAAAAAATGTTGGAGTTCGATCTTTCAACTGTCATTGTAAAAAAAATCAATAGCTGAAACAATAATAAACATCTGACTGATTAAAAAGTCTTATGCATAGGAGAAAATTTTAAGTCAGAGAAACAAGAAACATGACCGGAGAGTAAACAGGACATGACACAGATTGGACTCAAACCAGCATCTCTGTGAAAACAACAACTCTGTATTTGCTGCAAGCATGTAGTACCCACTGTGCCACAGATCTCATTTGACGTTGATCCTACTTCTTACTTAATTGTGACCCAATGTTTGAGTCTAATGTTTGGCCTCATAATAACAATAACAACATTTTGGCCTAATAACAACAATAACATTCCTCTGTAACCTTTCTAACTTACTACCCTCTCAACAGACAGCACCACATCACAACACAAACAATTCTATTTTAAAACAGCAATGACAGACGGATCTGACTCCTCTTTCAACTGTAACGTGTGATAGTCTTGGTGATATGCAGGCTTATCTGCACCCGCACAACTTCACAGAAAGCAGATCTGCATAGAATCAGAGCATCTGTCATTCACATTGTACTCATTCCTTGTTTGTTTTTTTCTTGAATATTTGCATTAAATATCTGATGTTGCATTCAGCTGTTCTCTCTGTCACCATCTTGGCTTATGTTTGTTCTCACTAAAGATAAAATTCAGACTGGGAAAGTAATGGACAGAACTGATTCTAGACATTCCCTGGTTAAAATGTTTTAACAATAAAAGACTGACTTTTTTTAGAAACACAACTGTGAGCCAATTGACACAATAGTTAGGACTCAAATTAGACTGAGGGTTCAGTCTAAACACTGCTGTTCTAAACTGGTTAAAATTCAATAAAGACAAATCTGGAAAAACTGTCAGTAGTTTCATATGGGTCTGTGATAAGATGATTCAGATGTATTGTCATGAAATTCTTTCTGGTCTTGAACCAGACCTTTCTGGTCTGGTTATGACTTGATGTTTGAGATTAAATAGATTAGAGCTATTTTTGTCCAACTACCCCCACAGAGTTTGATGGGAAACCAATGCAACCTTCTTATCTGAAACAAATCTAAACTATTCACTTTTCAAGTGTCTGATTTCCATTCCTGGCACAGTTAATATGGTGTACCCTTATAGCCTTTCCCAGTCCTGCCAAAACAGGGCAATTAAAAGCAGTATGAGGGGTGGGTATGGAATACACACAAAAACACTCACAAACGTCTGGATGAGTGATTTGCATTTTGTGCTTTTTCAGCAGAATGCTACAAGCCCTTTCACCCAAAAACTAAAGCACTTGTTGAGGAATGATATTATGGAAAATGCTGTGACAGGAACAGATGGTTAGTGTTGGAGTGAATATGAATCAATTGCTCAATTCACTGAACTAAAACACGCTTGACCGGGAATGTTTAATTCAGCATGGAAAACTGAATCCTGTACACCTGATAATTAGTAGCACATGTAATTAGTAGCTTTGTAGCACCATATAACATATAGCCTGTTGGTCCATTGATTATTATAGACCAGGCAGAGACAGAGTTTGTTGTCCATGATGCCTTCTCTATGAGCTCTGGTTCAGAGCCCTGGCACAGATGGGTGAAGACTATCAACTGCCCTATTTGTGCCGGGTTGTGCTAAAAACAAGAACACAGCCCATTTGTCTTTTTTTCCTAGAAAAGTTGTTTAGGGTCCTGATAGATTAAATCCTTGCTTTATTTAAACTATTTTCCTTTATCATTGTGAAGCTGTTCTGTGGTTACTTTTATTTTAAGGAAATCAAACAATATAATTTTTAGCAACATTTATCTTTTGGCAACACCATTAAATATATACAAATGCCATGCTCAAAAAACTATTTTTTAATTACTGAATTACTGTATTTGAAACAGTATAATCAACTGAATACATATGTTATTTCTGTATAAATATATCAAATTAAACTTAAATAAAAATTACACACACAGTTGGGGCAGTCAGCCCTGAATGCTAAAGTTTAAATGTGATTTTATGTAATCAAAAATGTTATATTAATCAAATAATGAGATGTACCCAACCAGGACACATTCCTTGTAAATAAAAAGACAAAATAGAAGGAAAATAGTAGATTCAAAGTTACACAACCTTTTCAGTTTTCAGACATTGGTCTTAAATATTCCTGAAACGCTGCTTAGCCCTAAACTGAAATTACGCTCTCACTGTACAGTATACATTATATACATTGTGTACATTTTGTACATTTGTGTAAAGTATTTTGTTCTGGTAGGTAAAATATTATAATTCCGTGGCCCCTCGCTGTGGGCTAGAAAATCATCTTAGTCCAAGAAGGTCAAAAGTCCAGGGGAGGGCCAATATGTGTATTTTAGCACAGTGTTTACAATTTCTGACTTCACTGTGTCAGACACCTCCCAGATCATTGCAATACTACACTTAACTTAAGCTTGTATGACACATAGAGTGACTTAAACCAGATGTTAGTCTCACTAGCAAACCTTTTATCTGTCTAATATTAACTTGAACATAAATCAGTTGCAGTACAGCAGACCTGGTTTTAGTCTGTGTCTAATCTTTGCCCAGCTTTAACGTGTCAAATGAATATGGGAGTACCAAGATTAAGTCAATAGTATTCATATGGTTATGTGATGAGTCTGATACGCAAAACAAGTAATTTATTACCGCATGGTTTTAAAGTCATGGGGTAGATTGTAACAACTCAACAACAATTTATCCAGTTTATATTTAAAATATAGTACATGTTTTATTTTCCCCAGAAACCATAATTAAGGTGACCAATGATAAAGCATATGCCACCACATTTAATTTTCACTGTTCATTGTTATTATTATGGTGATTCATGACATCTAACTGTTATCTTACTAAGTCTTAGAGTTTTTCCATGGCACTGGCACAATATTAAGTATCAGAACTTGTTCTTTGCCACAAAATTTCCCATTATCACGGGCACATGAGTGTTCAGTTGGTACCACAATGTTTTATTTGAATTTAAACTGGAACTGGATGAGTGAGGTTTATATGTCCTTCTGTAACCTTTGTGTTGTCACTGGCTTAAATTACACTGAAAGGACATCTATAAACGCTGAAGCAGCATCACACATATTTACTGTTTCCATGCATGAAAATGTCAGTTAGGCATGTAGGTACATGATTCCTGTTTTTAATAGCAATTGTTTATGCTGCTATGGACCTGCCAGTTGCAAATTGCCTTTTTAAAGCCTTTTTTAAAGTTATCAGATCCACTGATTTAAACAAGAATTTTACAAGACACATTTATGGGGACTGATTTATGATTTATTTACATTTTTTATGATCTTTATACCAAATTATTACTATGTTGATGTGAGGCATACATTTGTTGTTGCACAGAATAGTCACAGATTAAGCAGTTCTTGATTGCTGTGGTTTCTGTTAAAGCTGATGTAATAGATTTAATTGCATAATTTATGTTTATGCATTTTGTTGATGTTATTGTTGTAGATATGTAAAAAAGTTAAATAAAAAATAAATTAAACTTCTTACAGTCCAGACAAGTACAAAGTTTACACATAAATGGATTCAGATGTATACTGTTTGTATTTTTGTATATTTGCAGGTCAATGGCTTGCTTTATTTATATTATTTTAATCACAGTTTTTTGCTTTCTAGTAAATTTACAATATGAGTTATACTGAATAATCTTTTTAATAATCTATAATTTATATCTCCTACATATAAGGTAAGATTTTGTTTGTTTTTTGTTCAGAAGGACAAAGATCATTTTTTTTTATCATATTTGAAGGGACAGAACATTAAGAACAAGTCTGGTCTGGGTTAGCATGACTCAGGGACAAATCATACAAAAGAGCAGGTTTGTCATACACAAGGCTATGTGAAAATGTGTATGTTTTAAAGAAGCACACAGAGCCCTCCTAGAACCATCACATAAACTTGTCTGCAGTAACAGGCTTTTACTCCATGACCCTGCAGCTCACAATCTTTTAAAATTGAGATGCACTTGATTTACTTGCTAATGTAAAACTTAAATGACATCTAAAGATAAAAGTGTTATTGTGCCCAAGTCACATGTGAGGTAATTTCACAGTTAATGTGACATAGAATCTCAGCTTTTAGAGTTTCCATGTGCAGAGTCTATTCCCGACCAAAGGTCAAGATACAAGGTTTATATCAACCTTACATAAACTTTTAGGACATCAAAAGAGTAATTCAGTGCACTTCTTGGATGGTGTTCAATACTCCTTTAGTCCCCAGAGGCATATCAGTTTCACCCGTATGTTTTCCCTCTCAGGTTATCTATCAACAATCTGGTATATTCAAACATCCTCTCCAATGTCAGATATAAACTAAGGTGAATTCCAAAACCTATCCAAACGGTAGTATTGTGTTCTGTATTCCCATAAGTAGTTATTTTATGGTGTGTGTGCGTGTGTGTGTGTATGTGTGAGTGTGTGTATGTGTTAGTGTGTGTGGGGTTGCATGTCCTCAGGTGCCCCAGGCTAGGATTTCACAGTGATGCAGCACAGCTGGTTCTTCACACTTGAGATAAAAAAATGCTACGCCAGCAAAGGCCACGACTCAACAGTATCTAATCTGCACCAAAATGCTGCTTGTTGTTTCTGGGAATCCCGGTTAGAGTTTTACTAAGTTCACAATTCAGGGACTGATACATTACATCACATCCACATTTAAGCTCTTGCAACCTGTAGCAAGCTTGTAGGCATATTAAATGTTTAGAAATCAAAACAATTTTTGAGGAAGGACCAACATAAAGAATTGTAATTCCTTAGGAGGGAAATAAAAAGAAGGCATAATTTACAGTCATTGTTATACACCTGCTCAACCCTCCTAAACAAACCAGTACATCACTTTCATCATGTCATTGTTCATGTTTACATCATTACTTACATATGTGCCATATCAGTTAGAGAGTCAAAAGTATTTACTTTATTTACTTTAGTATTTATTTAGTATTAGAAAAGGGGAGAAGGGGAAAAGGACCATGGATCAGAATGACCCTGAGATAGCACAGCATGCTGGTGGAGGGGAGAGAGGTTGCTGTAGGTTGGTGGCACTCGTGAGAAGAGGCTCAGAATGTTCTCAGCAGGACATGAAGGCAGTCTCGCACTGATAAACACCCAGGAACATTCACAAAACCACCATTGTTCCTGTGTCTGGCTAAACCTTGTCAGCTTGACCCCTTTTTTCTAGTTTTGAAGTAGAGGAAGGACAAAGACAAATTTTCTGATTACACGCATGTAGGAGTGAGGACTATAAAAAGAAAGAAAAAACAAGAAAATAGACATTGGGAAGATTATGTAGGCAAATAAACAACTCCTCCTCTAAAATGTTGTGGTCTTTAATTTGTGAAGAATGTTCTTTGAGAACCAGCACAATTTTGTGTTCCCTCTAGCTGATTTGTGGGTGTGTGAGGAGGTGACAGATGCCTAGTTCAATGTCTTCAGGCATTGCTATGCCATGCATATTATTGCACAGTCCTGTGCTGTTATAAAGATTTTAAAGGAAACCACTATTGTGTTAAGCATTAAATGGTTTCTGACTGAATGCTTATTTGATTGACTGGTCAAATACTTGTAAACATGTTGATGCATTAGTGAACCTCAACAAAACATTGTGTCCACATGATGTCCATATTTAATTAATTTACTAAAGTGTGACCTAATTTTCTGTGCAGAACAAATTTTTCCCAGGCTTCTGTAACAGTATGTATGACATTATCTTCTGTAACATTATGTAAAAACAGGCCTCCTGTTCCTTAACTGTATTCAATCTACTGGTGGTGAAAGCATACAACAGCATTTATACAGACGCTGTATGAAGTGAACAGTTATGTAACATCTTTACAGTTCATGTGCCACACAGTGGGTCTTATTCTGAAATCATTTTCATTGAACATCATTGTTGAAAAATGTTCAAATGATTTATGACATGATTTAGTCCAGTAGGATTCAGTCTAGATTTGAGTCTGCTCCAATCCTTTGTTTCTTGGAAGCTTCCTTCACATGTCAGAGGTTTATTTGTACATCTGGACTGCACTTGTAAAGAAAAGAAAGCAGATGAGCTATTTATTTGCCCCTGTATTATTTACTCAGTAAAAACCAGTTAAGACAACATAACGTATTCAATCCATTTGGGCTAAGATTAGATATATTTGTGTAGTAGCATGGCTGAAGCTAAACAAAGGATTTCTTCCCAGCATGCTTTGCGTGGGACTGAATAAGGAAGTATTAACATAGATGTTGTTTTTCAATTTTTACAGCAAGATGGTAGAAACTTCTGTTGGAATTTATGAAAGGTCCTGTTATGTGATGGTAGTGGTTTATGTGGGTTCCAGTATTTCCTGAAGAAAAAGTGGAGCATTGTTACGTTAAGAACTTGAGCTTATTTTTATTGTAACTAATTTTGGGTTAGGTTTTTGAATTTTGTTTTAATGAAAAAGGCAATGCCATTGGAAATGTATGTATGGTAATTAGTTCATTTTATAACCTGCCAACATTATTGGTTGCCAAATTAACATAATTAGCATGCTCAAGTGTGCTGCTGCTAGCTAGAAGATATCCACAAGTCATTTAAGTTGTTTTGACACATATTTATTTTGTTGGGTTTACTCAGTGCATTTTAGGTTCCCTCTACAAAACTATGTCAGCAGAGTGTTAATCTTATGCCAGACATGCTTGAAATGTATGCACCAATAATTAATTAGGTTCTGCCAGGAGGAATTTGTTTGAGTGCAGACAGAGTATCAGTATAAACACAAATAAAACCAGAGCATTTTGCAAATGTTTGTATGTGATATTTCTAAGAAATTTTCCAAGTCATATAAAATACATTTTTAGGACTTTACATACACTGCAGGCCTTTGTTGTTTTAATGTGTTTTGCTTCTAAGAAAACTTGAACTTAAAGAAAACAACAGATGTTGCTGTCAAAAGCCCCCAATATAATGTTAATGCAGCATTTTTATGCATGAAAAGCATTTTAGTTTTTCCAATCATTGCAATGACAGCTCTAAATGGAGAGCTTGGTAAAGAGCTCAGTTGCATTTTTAAACCTTTTCATAATTGCTATCCCTATTTTAACTATGTAATGGTAAAATCATTACCCACCAATCATTGTGGCCTGTCAAACACTGTTACTGTGAGCAAAAGGAGCAGGAGGCCAAGAGTGTGGTTGGCAGTTTGTGCTGGGGCTCACTTCCATAAAATGCAGTTCCAAGTATTGTGCATCTTCTGTTTCAGAGAAAACAGACGTAAAACTGGACAGCCTCTAGTGATGACTGCCCAGTGTCAAGCCTCTGAAAGCTGCAACCACAAAGACATTTCAGGTCCCCTGGGGACACATGACCAGAAATCTGCACCAGATGTCTGTCTTTTCACACTTGTCTTTCACACTGTAGGCCTTCCTGTTAGCTTAATTGGTGGAGCATTGTGTTAACACCACAAAGGTTGTGGGTTTGATCCCAGGGGATGTCCTGATAACAAAATATTATATAAAAATTCAAGTGTACCTTGAATTCACTGTAAGTTGCTTTGGATAAAAGTGTCTGCCAAATGAATAAATGTAAATGTAGACTCACCCAGGTTTTAAAATTAAATACACTTAATAATTCTGTATTCAGTGGTTTATGGCTTCAGAAAAGATGCATTGTGTTATAAACAAACATTGTCATTTATTTTTACGACGTTGTAGACATAGACAGTTATAGTCCTGGATGGGTGGGCATGCACACACGATTCTTCAAATGGGTGGAGGGTGGGTGCAATTTCTGCAAACATTAAATGGACATAAAGCTCATGCTGTGAGCATCCGTTATTGTAATTTTATTGTTTCTCTGCTCTAGATTATTTTTTTCTGGTGCGCCACCTCCCTCTGAGTTTACTTCCCTAAACACAGCAAGGGTCAAATCTCCCTTTGTGGAGAACAGGAAGAGCGTGCTACCAACAGCAATCCCAGGAGACTCCTGTTGAGGTGCTGGCAACAGAAGTGAAGGATTTCCCTGACTGTCCTCATGTACCCCAAAACCAGCCCACTGCACCCAGCCCCACTGCCATAATCATTCTTCCTGCTGTGAGAGGTAAATAGGAAGCTACAGGAAGAGGAAAAAATAAAAAAGCAAAATCATTCTCTCTGTATGGTCACTTTTGTCACAAAGATGAGTTTGGGGGTGTGGAACTCCAGGTGCCCAGCATAAATTAATGATAAGAAGAGGAGAAAGTGAGAACTTGTTGTCAAAGCACAGACAGAGAAAATGCCAAGGTCAGTTTCCCAGGGCGCATGTCCCTGACCTTTTCAATTCATCCAGTCGACCCCCCCAAACTGGTAATTCTGCCCACTCAATTTCAAAACAAGCCTGGCGCAGACTATGCCAAGAACTCCCATTCTTTCTGTCTGCAAGGCCACCATTGGAGAAATTAGAGCAAATTCTTCAACAAAAAGACCGGAAAAGAGGGATGAATCAAACTGGAGGAAAAGAAAATGAGGGTGTGACTCATTCTGTGGGATAATAAGGATCGAATGAACAAAATATTATGGCAGAACTTTGTAGTTGGAGTGGTTTCAGCTAAAGTATGAGCAGTCCAGACAATTGTCTAAAACTATAATCATAGAGCAATTATACAGTAAAAACACCAGAATTTTTGCTAAATTTGGACATGATCTATTATTTTTACCTGTTTAATGAATAGAGTATTAGCAGAATTTTTCAAAAGTTAACAAGACTGTCACACTATAACCTGCACTATGTCAAGTTTCAAAACAAAATTTAAAACTTTTATTTAATGTAACCAATTTACTAGGTACACTCTTAAGCAATATCTGTAAGAGGTGTTGCAATGAACCATGTTAACAGTGACACCAGGTCCCTGGTGCCTGGGGCAGTAAACAGACAGTAAGTCACTAAGCTCAGTATATTCACATGATTTCAGGACAAATACAGTTGGGGTTTGGGCTCCTTTTCTAATTTGAGCTTGTTTGTCACATTAAATTTCTAAAACACTGAACCTGTGTCTGTGAATTCTTCACGCTTTGTTCTGTTTCCTGATTCTATTTTTATATGCCAAGACTTGAGGTTTGTATATTTGTCTGTGTAACTGTGTGTGTGTGTGTCAACAACCTTCTTCCACACACAGGTGCAGGTCATTGAATAGACAAAAGGCCTGTTATGTTTTTAAGAGAGATATTTAATAAACTATTGAAGCTTAGGAGTTTTTAGGTACTCCATTGCTTAAGAGCTGGGGCCTTATATCAGAAAATATTGTTGTAGGTGTGAGTGAGATTATCATCCCCACCCCATCCAAAGTCATTGACTTCTGTTTTAATCAATACACCTCAAAAATCACAAAACCCCATTCGTAACACAATCCAAAATTTCTCTTCAATAAGGAAGGCTTAGTAATTAACTCTTATACATTCAGCATTTACTTCTTGTGGCCAATCAATCCAATGCTTAGCCAAGCACTGCTTAATCCAATGCTCTACTTCCTCAACAATGGTGCAGGGGGTTGAAATAGAGCTCATTGTTTTGTACAAGTCTTGGTCAGATATCAGCAGATGCTGTTAGGAAGTTTAATTAGCATAAAACATAAAATGCTACATCCAAATATTACATAACATATTCACAGAATATTATGCTATTTTGTAGATGTGCTCAAAGCAAATCACACTTTAAGTCTCACCTCATTTGACCCCTTCTGTGGGACTAGGCCTCCATCCAACTATCTGTCCAAACCTTCTAGTTCTGAGAACTCTTGTGTATGGGGGTGGGGGTGAAAACAGGTGCATGACTAATAATGCAGAAACAAATTGCTTTAATACAAACTCATCCAAACATGTTCCTTGAGGAATTAAATTGATTTGCCAGAATGTTCCAGAACTCCAGATGTGCTTATTCCCTGACAGAAACAGTCCTATGATAGAACAAGCTGGACCTCACTGGCATTCCCAAGTCAGTGTTCGGCAGCGTAATCTTCCTTTACTGATGTATCTATCTCAGTTTGTCTGTCTATCTTTGTCTATCCTCCTCATGCATTTAAAATATTCTTAATGCAAGATATGCAAATGTATGCAAAAATATACAGTAGTTTGCAGATGTTCCTCTGGGGTTACTGAGACAGAAACAAACCACTTTTGTTCAGCTAACACATTCTGACACAACAATCCTTAACAATATAAACAACGCATATATACAGTATGTGTGCATTTCCTGTATGCTCTGTCTTTCATCTTTTTCATTTACTCCATTTGGAATGAGATGATGATATCGGCAACATTTGGACATATTTAAATTTTTTAAAATGATGCTTGTATAATGACCAACACTACTGAGTTAGGGCACAAAATAATAAGTCAGTATTTAATTTAAATAAAAACCATGACAACTGTTATGTGAGCAGATACAAGCTGATACAAACCTAAAAGCTTTAAATATAAGATAAATAGTTTATTTATAGGTCAAATTCAAATTAGAAAGGGGCAAATAAGTAGGCAGTTTCTCCATCATTTGCAAATAATAATAACAATAATAATCTGTATCTTAAGTATCTTTAAAGTTTAAATCAAACAAAGAGAGAGACTCAAAATATTGCTTTTGATATGAAAAATCACTTCTAATTTGCATTTTGTAAATTAATATGTAAATGCTGAAACATTTTTTCTATTTCTATTTTTTGCAATCGTTTATGATACACGAAACAAACGTTGGCTGCGAAGCAAAAGTACAATGGTGGTCGGGATATTGCTGCCATCTCCTGGATATCTGCCTATAGCGCAACAGTGAATGCGCCGTAATGCTGCACAATAGAAACAGGCATACATACATACATTAGCATGACCTCAGCAACACAACACCAGTTTATGTCCCTCAGCTTTCAATTGGAATTATTAGCTAGGTTAATGTCACTGTCACCGGTCTGTAAATATAGTTGATGTAAATAACATTGCCCACTAGTTGAGACTGGGACTTTTATTTTGAAACAGTAGGTGTATAACAGTTTTCCCGGATGTAGGTGCGTCGGTCAACTATAATTTGCACAAATTGCCACTAAATAGTAAAAATGCTGAATTCATTGTCGTTTCCTTACCGCAGAACATTTTAAACCTGGTATGTTTACAGTCTCTTAAGTAATCTAGGTTGATGCTGGAAATAGATTGACATAGTGTCAGTGAGCGTAAGATGTGATTTGTGTGCAGAATGATTAGCTAACGGTGCAGTCAGACCGGCAGTCCTGACAGCGGCTCCGCAGTTGACATTAGGTTTACCGCACTACCATTACGTTTGCTTTCAGTGACTTTTAAGGCAGATATTGAGTTGGTTTACGATGGCAGGTTAATTACCACATCCAGACGACATTAGCTCATCTACTGGCTGAAAGTATGACGTGAGGCTCTGGTTACTGACTCACCCGCTCCGTTCTCAGGCTACAGCGTGCAGATGTGTTTTGTGTTTAAATGAATAAGAATAGGGGTAGCCGTCACGTTGATGTGTTGTTACGATGGATGAATGAGGCTCAAAGATGTGTCAGGTTAGTGGAGGTTTTCCAGGGAGGACAAGGCAGCGCAGGCAATGCTTGCAGTTGGATCGAAGATGTGGTGGAACGGAGCGCAGTCTTCTCTAACTGAGCAGGTGACTTATATTCTTTACTCTGGCGTTATTTGTGTATATACACAGTATACATATCTAATAGCATATATATATTTTAATACACACACACGTATGTAATATGTACTATTATATATGTGTACTTTTCATTATTATATTTTACAATTAAACACAACTTGTGCCTTATCAAATGTGCCTTTTGAACAATGTAATATTTATATATCTGTAATATACACTACTGCAATATTTTAATGTCAGGAGTGACAAAAGGAAGTTCCCCTCTCATGGATGTCTGCAGTAAGAACTCAAATCGCACAGCCCCAGTGAGTGAAGGGGGTCCCAGGCGAGCAGATGTGCCCCTGTGCTCTAGGACAAATGGTTGGAGCTGGCCCCCACACCCCTTCCAGCTACTAGCCTGGCTGGTTTACTTGTACTTTGCTGTGACTGGTTTTGGTGTGTTTGTGCCTTTGCTCCCCACACACTGGATTCCAGCTGGATATATTGTATCCTTATTTTGTAGTTTGTCATGTGACCTAAGAATCAACTGTTACTGCTGACTAAGCTCCTTTTAGTCTTTTTAAAGTCTTATGTAACCCTTGGTTAACTGCCTTGCTTGATGTTTTAAGAAATATGCAACTCTTTTGTAAAAGATTTGCAGATACTCTGACTTTCTTTGGTTATTAATTAATTAATTATAAATCTCATTAATTCGAGTTAAATATTAGAATGTTTTATATTTGTGTTTCATGAAGGACTGATTGTCTTTTTTGCCTTTAAATATTCACTTATTATAGGAAGAATAATCAGTCTTTAACTCAGAGCTCAGTGTACAGGGATCACATTTGTTTGTCACCTGTTCATGCACCTGATGGCAGTCTCCATAAACCCTGCGGATTATAATGTCAGAGCTAAGACTTACAAGGGACCCTTGCCTGTGTTTGACCGCACCAAACATGCACATGTCATTGAGAACTGTCACTGCTACCTCTGTGAAGTGGATGTGTAAGTTCATACAAATTCTTCTGTGTGTTGTTTGTGTAAGCATACACTTAGAAATATAATAAGAAACAAAAAAGTGACATGGAGTTAACTGAGAAAAATCTATATGTCGGACATGGGCAATATAGGTATTCCCCCACAGTGGAAAAGTTTTCTGGTGGACTCCAAAAACATACTGTTTTCTATCAATACACTCACTGCTACACCCAACCTGTAAACAATCTATTCTGTAACTTTTTTCCAGGGGCCCTAAATCAAAACACTGTAGTGCGTGTAATAAGTGTGTAGCGAGCTTTGATCACCACTGTAGATGGCTGAACAATTGTGTGGGCAGCAGAAACTACTGGTGAGTCATTTTGGCTTTTTCCTTTGTTCTGGCATTACGTGGGTCTATTTTCACCACCTGATTCTGTGCAGTGTTACCAGATTGTATAACCAGTCTATATTGTGGCTTTACAAGAAAAAATACTGATTAAACAATATGGACAATGCAGCCTTTTTTTGATGTAATTGAATTTATGACACTGATAGCAGTATATCAAAAGGTATGAAGGTTTGCTTAGCATTGCAAGCAAACAGTTATGCAGTCATTACTGTCACTGCTATATGAAGGGAATGTGTAAATGCATAAAAGTGTGTGTGTGTGTGTGTGTGTGTGTGTTTTTGTGCCAGACCTTTTGCGAGGCTGAGCTGCAGTGAACCACTCAAATGTGTCCAGCCTTACAATTAAACAAATAAAATTTTATTAAATGTTTTGCATGATGTCACATATAGTAATGCAGGGCAAATATTATCTTAATGACATGTAACGATACATTCTCACTTACACATAACATTCACAAAGTCCAGTGGCATCTGATTGAATTTACCAGACATTCTAAGATGACTTGCTCACTAAAAGCCTTCTCAGACTTCATAGATCAAATGACACACAACACATCATTTTCTTTCACTAAAGCTCTGGAAGTGTTTGCTGAGACTGAAGTATATAATTATTTTCTCTTTCTTTCCTTCTCTTCCTGACAGGCTTTTTCTCAACAGTGTGATTTCTGCTTTTCTGGGTATTGTTTTGGTAGTAGTTACTGCCAGTTTCGTTTTTATAGAGTTCTTTTTGGACCCATCAAAACTTAGATCTGACAAGCACTTTCAACAGGGTAAGAGCGTTTTTTATATGTGATAAGCTGGTCCCCATACATACGTCATTGCTTGTCAAGTCTCTAAGCTCCTATGTTTCTCTCTCTGCCTTTTTTCTGCAGTAAAGAATGAGTCTGTGGTGTGGTTTGTGTTTCTGCCCGTGGCTCCAGTCATCACAGCAGGCCCAGCCATCCCTGCTCTGGCAGGAGTCACCATTGCTCTGGGGCTATTATCTGCACTTTTGCTCGGACACTTACTCTGCTTCCACATATACCTCAGTGAGTACACCTCTGTTCTGAACACCACATGTAAAGGAACAATTTCAACATTGCATTCCTGTGCCTTTGTCATGAGTGTCAAGACTATTCCTCTGACCTAAGCTAGTTTCTTACAGTGTGTTTACATTCTTTAATATCTGAGGTTGTATTTTAGACCGCTGCTGCAGTCTAGCTGTAAAAATCGAAGTCAATAATTTCCCAGTTGGTTAATAAATGTCCTGAGCCTGACCAGCAGAACGGTTTTCATGGAAACATGATGTCTAGACCTTCTGCCATCAGTCTGAATGTCTGGCTATGAGACTATAAGCTCATAAGCTACAGTGCACTGATATCCACCCTTTTTCAGAAGTTGGATTTGGGTGTACTGTAGTTATAGTTCTATTACATAAGAGAAAGCGCTGTGTAATTATCACATTGGAAACCAAACAGCTGCAGTCACTTACCACTAAAGCTGTCAACAGGGTCATTTAGCAGGGGTAGATCTGTGCAGCCCAGTGACAGCCATAGTAACCATGGCAGCAGAACACTACAGGCCCAGTTCATTCTAAAGTCACCCTGACAGTGTTTTTTAATGATCTGTATCTTGTTTTATGATTATTTGAGCTGCTGTTACTACTGTTTCCACTGCGGGTTTAAAGTTTTCCTTTGTAGCTTTAAAGTTGGTTTCCAGCAGAGGACACATGAACAATAATTAACAGCCCATTGCAAGAAAGTCATAACTATGCATGTGACCAAGTCTGTCTTTGGGATTATGCAAATGTTTCAGGCAAGCTCAGTATGTGATGCCTCAGCTGCTTGGTTGGTGATTTACCTGCTCCATACTTAGACAGCTTGTATTTATATGCACTTACTTGTCTGCTCACTCTTGTTTGCCCCATCCAAACTGCAGGAGAGACAAATGGTAAAACAATAAATTAATAGATTTGAAGCAATAAATAAAAGTGGTGGTTTTTCAACAGGGGCTATGCACTAGGGTTTCTTAAAAACCTTTAAAGGGGGCTGCAAGATGATTTGATATAAAATAAAAAAATTATTCTGAATTAAAATGCTAATACAAGCCGAATGTCAGGATGTGAGTCTATGTAATGTCAGAGTAATGTCAGGATGTGAGTAACTGCCATCATGAATGCACAAAATTGGTTCAAATAACAAATAATACAGCCCTTATAAAGAGGCTTTTGAAAGTTGTCTTGGACAGGGAAAGAGTTTAAAACCACGGAAATTAACATCAGAAAAAAACATAAACTTAATGGAACAGATTGCAACTTAAATAATGTAGCCAAAGCTCTATACAACCTAGATAAGCTTGACTAGCGCCTCATCTTAGACCACAAGGGGGCATTGCATTGATAAGAAATGATTGTCAGTGGAACATGACGTTCATCTTATTTCTAAGATATTCCCAAAATAAATTATCTCATTAAAGTATTTTGAGGGTTCAGCATGTCTTAGGAAGTTTATGGGTAACTAAATGAGTAACATATAAAGATGACTCACATCCTAAATTATATTATAATAAATATGCTGCATTACAATGGTGCAGAAATTTCCTTTTCCTTTTTTCCTTCAGTGTGGAACAGACTTAGTACGTATGAGTATATCGTGCGACAGCGCCATCGACAAGAGGCCAAAGATTCCAGAAGAAACCCTTCAGAGAATGAATCTGGCCTTCCGAAAATGAATCTGATTAAGGTACAACAAACACAAACAAGCACACCATAGCCAAAGTTGGTTAATGCTTATATGCAGTCTGGTTGTATTGTAACTTAATGCTTTTGTTTTGAGTAATTAAAACTGACATTAAGCTTTTCTCCTGCAGCATTAATTATACATAATTTATATAAGAGATAAATTAATAAATAAGATAACTTACAAGAAAAAATAATGTTTAGAAGTTTTGTCAAGGGTTTGTTAATGAGCCCTGAAATCTGTATCATAGGTCTGTGTGTACCTATTGACTTTTTATTTTCATTATGTATTAATACTGGAACAGTATAATACAAATGTGGATGTTAAAGGATGATCTATGAGTATTAATTGTGTGGTAATGCCTGTTTGTGTTATTATTTAAATACTGTTTTATTAGCAGATATTACTATGGCAGCACACTAAAAACAATTATTTTTTGTGGTTATTTATTAAGCATAATTTTGTCAGTTCCTTATGAATGTGAGTATTTTGGATTGAGGTATTGAAATACAACAAGTGTTGCTTGCATCATCAGTGTGGCTAGCCAATGGCAATGTATTTGTTTTAACAACCAATCTAGTTGTTAAAACAACCTAGTGTGGGTACAAAGTCATCTGCGCAGTTGCCTCTCAGAGCCATTTATACATTCCCAGGAATTTTTTTCCACCAGGCTGCTGCAAATCCTCATGCATTCTGAGCTCACACTGAACTATGAGAAAATAAGCACACACCATAAATTGACTTCCAGCCACAGAACACATGATGTGTTCTAAAGACAGTGTGACTCTCTTTAAATGGACTGTTAGCACTGGGCTTTAAATACAAGGTTGTAAGCATGCGTAACAATAACAATGCTTTATGCTTTACCACCAGTACCACCCAATTGCCTAGGCTGTGGATTAGTTCTTAGGATAAGTTGTATATGTATATAGCAATAAACTACATACATATAATACATACATTATATACATAAGTTCATACATCCGTTACATAGCATATGTGCAACTATTCATCAATAATTTTAACTCAGTAATTTTTACTATGTTAGCACTTTGAAACCAGCATTACACCTGTGGTATTTTGGTTGACACAAAGATGTTAATCACTAATATTAATAATTTTTCATTTGTCAAGCTGCTGTGTAAAAGCTTAATAATGATAAATAACTGCATAGACAGGTTTGGGCTTAGTACATGCTTTGAATAGAATTATGTAAATTGACCCCAGTGTTTTCTCAGTAGTACATCTCATGAAAGTGTGTGTATGTGGCTTTTCTGTTCCTTAGGAACTGTTTGTTTTAAGCCGCTGTAAAGATTGTTGTGTTGGGCAGGGCTGCTGTCTCACTGATCGCACATATGATCACACACTGTACACAAGCACACATGCTACCATTACCACAAACACACACTCACTCTCAGACTCTAGTTCTCTTACTCTCAAAAACAACTAATAAATACAAAAATACGTCTTGATGTGTGTTTATTGGATGGCAGGATGGCCATAATAAATTAGATTCAGCAAAAATGGACAATGTAGCACAATAAAAGTGAATCACCATGACAACTCTGGTTAATTTGGCCAAAGCCACTATATAATTTGATGATATAGGATATCGCAGACTGTGATGATTTTTTTTATATGTCTGTAAATGTCTTTTTTATTTCATTATTTTGCTGCAGCAACATGTCAGTTATACTGGAACATTGGGCTACACCAATCCTGACATGGAGGTAGAAGATCCAACTGCCATGAACTCCCAAGAAGGATCAACGTAAGTCTTGCTAGACTAATAAAACTGTGATTGTTGATTTCATGAAATATTATCAGCAATATTTGATGCTTTATATTAATTGCATTTAACAGCATTGTACAGTAACACTAACTGCACTGTTCTGTTGCTCATCAGCTATAGAGTTAATGGTGTAGATACAGAGACAGCAAAAGAGAGATACCTTCTCAGCTACAGGATCAGGCTAAAGAACTTCATTAGTACTTTATACCCAAAATATGTCCCCCATTATCTTTGTCAGATGATTTATTTTAATCAAAGTCCAGCATATTGTAGTTCAGTAGATTTTTAATTGAATTTCTCAGGTCTGTTATGTGTCCAGTTACAGAGGTCTGTCGTGCCCATGTGTCATATTGCATAATACAATGACTGTCAGCATTAACTGTGTCTTTACGATGCCAGTTACAAAGGCTTTCACTGTGTTGCCCTAGTGACTGTTTTCTAAACAGAATGTGCAAAATTCTTTCCTGTTAATCACTTGACACTGCAGATATAAAGATGTTTTCTGTGCTGCGATGACATTTCCAGGTTGTGTAACATTAAAGCTTTCACTGTTAAATTGTCTTTTTTCAGTTATAATTTTAAATAATATGATGAAGAATGTGAAAAGAAACAGTTTTACCTTTTTAGTTGAAAGAAATGCAACAGACCGTAAAGTCCTGCCCATCATCATTAGATAAGAATATAGAGCTACAGCTCTGCAGGTTTTCTGTGTATTAATAAAGCATTTTGTTTCCTCTGAGACATTCGTAATGTTAGTAGTAATTGTAATGTTAAATGTCCTGAACATTTCAAGCTGCCACGTCACGTTAAAATGAGGTAAATATGTAACATATTTTGATGCAATGCTTCATGATCCTTATGTGTGGCACTAGGAGAGATGGCAGAAGAGACAGCCTGTAGGGAGTGTCAGTTGTCAGATGAGATCATGGATCATTATTGGTAATTCATCTGAAAAGAGGTGTGGCTATTTGCTTGCATGTGGATGTGAGCAAGCGTGTGGCCTGGATAGAATAGTTCCACAGTGGCTTCAGTTCTGAAGTCTAAAGATACTGTGATGGGACAGTTTATGGGTGGGCCCACGTTCACAATGTTCTGCACATTCTGCCACTTCTGTGTTTATGTTGTGCAGTTCGGTTGATCTTGCGCGTTATAAAACCAATAAGAGTATAACACCTTTTTTTAACATATTTTACCATATTATAAGCATTTCACGTTTTTTCCCCAGTGTTTCCCACAAACTTTGTTATGCATAACAAGTAACATGTAAAGTGAATAATTTGATCTTTAATGTACAATAGCTTTGAGCTCTGGGTGTCTGTCTGCAGGCGCTATGGCAACGGCAGGATCAGAGGCTCGTCTGAGCGGATGGGTGAAGAGAAGCTCATCCCTGCTGTCTCACAGCCGAAAGCATCACCTCGCCCACTTAAACACACACAGGTGTGACACACACTTTAACAGCTACACACACAAAACGGATTTAATATCAGTGTTACTTTAAAGGTATAAATTCACATCTAATATCTGAGACTAATAGTCTAATAGATTGAATACCTTACTGTATACTTTGACTGATGTTTGCGCCTCAATATGTGACTACATTGACTTATTTTGTTGTATAGAAAAAGAAGAGGAAAGTGCGCAAACTTGCAGCTGAAATAAGCAGCGACAGGTTTAATAACACCAGCACAACTAAGGGCATGTCAAAGACTTCTGGAGAACAGGGTAAGCAGTTCATTAATGTGTTTATGTTTGAAAAGTTAAAATGCTGGACAAACTAACCAATACCTAATATTAAAGGACCCTTTATTGCTAAATCAGCCCTGTCAGGGGTAGACATTGCTGTTGACATGTTAACTCTGTGGCAGCACCGCACTTGAAAGTACTGGCAGTACATTACAGTACGTACATGTACTAAGTAGTTTTCCTGTGTCAGCATCATTACAACTGATTCTGGTTTATAAGTTACATTATAGTATATAAAAGTGATATTGATGAATCTGCATTACTAAACTGTCTGTATATGGAGTAAAAATGAAATCATCATGATAACCTGGTGAGTACTTGTCTTGCGTCCAGTCTGCATCTAGTCCAGTTGCGTGCCCTTAAAATGCCTTACAATTACCTCAATTACAGCTGTTATAAGTATTGTAAGTAGTTTCCCATTATAGTCTTTACTGATGTTTAAATGAGTGGCTTGTTTTATCTTCAGTTGACTTGTGCATACAGTTCAGTGTGTGAACAGTTACCCTTGTGATCTGTGTCAATTAGAGTCCTCTGTAGCTGCTGCTACCGTGTCCTCCTCTCTTGGTCAACGCCTACCCTTTCCAGCATTCCCCCTGCGGGCATCCCTCCCCCCTCTTGCACCTGTACGAGCAGCTGGACCCCCCGCTGAATATCATTCTGACTCCGCAGAATCTCTGGAGGAGATCCCTGTAGCGATGGCACGGCTCGGCAGTGCCGCCCCGACATCCATCTGCACCGCCACTTCTGCTGCTGCTTCTGCCGCCACCTATTCCTCTTCCCTCCACTGCGCTTTGCCTCCCTCACCAGCTGGACAGCCTCTGCCCTCCCCTCAGCCCAAGACCAAGAGGAAGGCTGCAGCTCGTAAAGCTGCAGACCAGAGGTTTGAGATGCTATCTCATAATGCATCTGTGTTTGTGAGTCGGGAGAGCGGGGAACCTGCCGTGCTACAAGAAGACATGAGCACAGAAGAAATTCCCCATGTGGTAAAAAGGAAACGGACGGGTAAAAAAAGAAGTGTGGAGGATCCCAAGCTCAGCTCAAAAACAGGAACCCTGCTGACATAGTGACTACACTACAGAGACACACAAGTTCTGCCAAGACCAATCAGGGACACATACGGCCTTGTTTCTGTATTTAAAAAACTCATGTTGCTGTTGAAGTTGAATCGCATAAACTTGTAGCACTAAAAATTATTCAACTTATGCAAGAACTTTTGAATGTCAGCAATGAAAATTTAGAGGATCCACATCCATCCACTTTTGGCAATGCTGGTTGACTTTTGTTGTAAACATTTGGTCTTTGTTGCAGTAGACGTTTGTTATAAGAGGGCTGTAAGAGGTCTGGTCATTGATCAGAATCACATAGAAATATTTATGTAATATTTAAGTTTTGAGACGGGAAAAGTTGATTGTGGATCTTTGCATTGGACCCACAATCATTTTAAGATATCTTTTAAGGAATCCTAGTCACTACATGCATTACAAACTGACTGACTTAGTAAATGTAGTGGATTAATAAAGGCTATGACTCCAGTGTAGCATTGCACAATACATTTTAGTCTTGGTTCGGTATGTTTTAACTATTTGTGTTAATTGCCAAACTTTTACATTTTTTTTAAAAGATGAAATAAGGACAGATTATAACATTCAGTTTTTTAGTATTTGTACACTATCCAAAAGTTAACTTTTAGTTAAAATTCTAGTTAAAATTTTAGTTAAATTTTTTGGTGAAAAGTTTTTCTTTTATAAAAAGTTTTTATATTTCTGGCTATTTAATCAAATCCACTTACAATTTCAGGCATGTGTTCTCTAGTATACATACATACAGAGTATACATAAATATACGTAGAATACATAAACTGTGCATGTAGTCAGTTACCATTAAACATGAACGTACTCATATTACACTGTGCCACAAGGTTTAATCCTGATGCATGTTTATTCTCTGTCACAGGTTATTTTCAGTTCCTGTTTATGTTTGGTTTTTTGGAGAAATGGAGTGGCATAGTGACTTTGTCATAGTGACAAGTTTTGCTGTTCTGTAGAAAACTGCTAGATGTGATGCAGTGGTATGAGTAGAGGCCATTCTAGTGAACTGAAGAGGCCACAATATGTAAATATGAATTTTAGTATATTTACTTGTTCATTTTGCTGCTTTGAATTATCAGTGAGCGAGGTTTCAATGGATTTTTAAAATCTGCTTGTTCTTTATTTTCATTTAAGCATTATGTAAAATCTGAAGAACAAGTAATTTATTTTTATAAACTTTGCCTCACAACTGTTCTTCAGTAAATATTTGCCTGGAAAATTGTGGAATTTTTATGGAAAGGTACAATCAAACTGGCAAAATAAACTAAGCAAGCAGGAAATGCTTTTCAGATATTGGAGAACGTCTTGTGTTGTTTAAACAACATTACATAACAAGGTGCTAGCGTACTGTGCAGTATACACTCTCTACTGCATAGAATGTCTTTGTGTTCAACATGCAGTTTGCAAAAAACTGTTCAATAAATGGTATGCTACAATTTGTCATGACCTTCTGGTGTGTTAAATTCCGCATCCAGTTATCATCACTTACTACATGATTTGAAAACAGGAGCAGGTAAAAGATGGGAAAGAATGGGTTTCAAAGAAAAAGGATACAAAACTAATTCCAGTTTAATTAACAAAATAGGGTCATTACTCAGGGAAACATTGAGTCACAATGTTGTAGGCTCAAATGTTTTTTGATAAAGATGTATGTTATTTCCTTCATCACATTAAAGAACAAAGAATCAAATAAAAAGAATTTAAATCAGAACAGTGTGTCTGTGGCATGTACTGCTGAACAGGTTTACATATATTAATTAAAATGAGCAAATATGTAATAAACAAAAATCTTCACATGCATCTGAATCAGTCATTATGTTATAAGAGTGATTAATAACAAATGTGTTTTTGTGAGGTCTTTTCACTTATCAATGTCTCCCAGTATGTTTAATACATTTCCAATTGTGATCTCATCTATAGTGTTCATGAAGAAAAAGGAAAGAAAATAAGCAAGGCTGCGGTCATCTCCATGACAACAGTTACAACAAAGACTGAAATATGAAGTGATTGTTTGGTGCCATGTGCATGACCCTTGACCCTCCCCCGCATGTGTCTGATTCTCCCACAGCTCGTGTTCATTAAGTCACAGCATTGTTATGGACCCCAGTTATCATTGTTGGACACATATCTTGATTAAAATGCACATTTTAGGGCCCTTAATGACTTAAGTGACTTACATAGATCAGTGGTTGGTGGAATAAGAGTTGATTCTATCATCAAAAACACAGCCCACTGCTTCAGACCCTTTTGTTCTTGGGTGCACATCTGTTTCCTGCAGGCTGTGGGCTTTTCTTCATGCAGCACTAAACAAGCTGAAAATTAAGAGCCATTAGCTGGAAAACCAGCTAAGCAAGTTAAACAAATGAAAAGATGGTATTTTGGCTCAGAGCAGCCCAAAAAAATCTTTTCCATCTGCTGACAATCACATAATGAAATAATAATCATGATGAGATATTCCAAATATATGATGTGTACCTCATTGAAACCTCATCGTACTGTAGACAAGTGCACATAACAGCAATTTTATGTTTAGTTTTTTGGTAGGTGAAACTGGATGTTACTGTAGCTGATGTGTTGAAATGTTGCGCTGCACATGTTGACATCATCTACTTTGTGAATGTCACATTAGGGCAAATATATTACAATTTACATTCTGCATGCCAGACAACAAATTGTTTCCATGACAACACAGATACACAATGTGTCAATCATATAAAGGCCACACATACTTAGCTTATTTTAGTTACTGTCTAAAGCTGAATGTGTGACAGACATCACTCGGCACTTTACTGAAACAAAAAGTTAATAGGTAAAAGGTTTAAGTAAAAGTGTGTGTAGCATGTGTTTATGTTGAAGTCATTGTTTTTACAGAAAAAAAATAATTATGTTTCCATATTAATGTCTACAAAAGAGATTTTTCTTAAGATTTTTTTCAGTTCAAGATGTGAGTTTTTTTCAGGTCACATATGTAGGATTGATGAGTGTTTATTGGTCATTTCAATTTCAAGTTGTGGATAAACTGATCGCAAAGCCTGAACTATGGGTATGATGTGGCGTATACAGTGACTGCAGGGCAGGGCTGGTAATCAGAAAGCCTATTAGTTCAAGTTCTACAAGTATTGAGCTTTGATCATCATGAGCAAGTCACAAAATCTCTAGGTGGACAGAGTTTTAAGTACTTAAAACTGTTGCTTAGGGAAAGAATTGGACTGTTATTTGGAATGGTAACAAAACAAAGCTCAAAATATTTGCTCAATCACATACACAAACACAGTGGATTTGTTATTCAGGAAAATAATACATGCCACCTGACTGACTAACCCATCTATACGACTATTCTGTCATTTAATTTTCTGTTATATTTATTTTCCTAAAACTTTATTATTAATATCTGGTTATATCAACAGCATCTAAAGAAAATAAACTACAGAGCATATTTATTGAGATTCTTGTAACTACATTTATATAAATCTTTGCTCAAGTACAGCGGCTGTGTACTGTGATCAGGCGCCATGGTCTCAAGAACACAGTCAGTTGCATTATTGTGAAAAGATGAATGAGGGTCACCTTTAACATACGTCTCTGTGTATAAATCAAATATAAAGCAAAACAATAAATCCTTCAGCATCATGATTCAGCATGAGAATAAAAGTGCTCTTTGTATGTGTAAGCCTTTGTATGTTAGCATTTGGCAAACAGTTTGTACAGTGCAGTTTAAACAGTCTAATGTATCTTCATAAAACTGGTGAAGCCTGAATTAATCAGCTCATTAACATTGTCGCATCCTACACTCTGGTTTGACGTTATTCCATTTATACAAAAATGTATGAAAGAAAGTAGAACAAGTGATAGAAAAAGAGCTTTAGAAAACATACTTTTTGAGGACTGCTGAATTGTATTTGTTTAGTTTGCGCACTAACAATTTTTACTAAAGGTAAAAATAATTGAAAACATTAATAAATATGAACAAATCCAGACCGAAAATTAAATTCTCAATGATGTCAGGTTCTCCCAAACATATTTGACACCAGAATCTTATGTGTAATTCTGTCTTTATGCATTCTGTTCTTCGGACAAAGAGACAGAGGGCAAACCTGGAAAATATGAACTCAGTGGCTAAAAGGGGAGCCAAGAAAGGGAAACAGAAAGAGGAAAAAAACAACACTTGTTGTCTGGCCATCCACCTCAGGGCCCAGAGGTTCATAATATTTGAATAATAATTGTCTAAAAACTTTAATAATCAGAGCCAAAAAAGTTAAAAGTTAAAAGTAATTAAAATATGGAAATTAGTTGACTAGTTTTTTACAACTTTTACCCTTTTTACACAACTTATAGAACTTTTTACACAACATTATTGTCTGAACATTCGCAAAATATATAATGCAAAATAATAATAATATTATGTAATATTGTAAAATTGTTGTAATATTGGATATAACTTTACAAAGACACTGTAAGGTGGGTTAACTTTATTTTAGATTACAATATTTATTTAACAGATGTAACATTCCTTTTTTTAATTTAAAATGTTTAAAGTGCTTCTCCTGGAACTTGTTTCATGCTCACTAACAAGTGTATGCAGTTTTGCATTAATTGCATTCTTAAATCTTTTTCTGAAACATACGCGCGCACACACACACACACACACACACACACACACACAATGACCCTGGTCACTACAGCTTGAGTAGGCTGTCTTTCTCTCTCACACACACACTCTCTCTCTCTTTTATTGCTATCCCTTGATGTTAAACAGGACGTCTCCATGGATACAGGAATAAACAGATGATAACAAGCCCTCAGCCCTTTAAAGCTCATTTCAGACGGGAGTAACACGAGAGACAGACACAGAGAGAGAGGGCGAGAGAGCAGGAGGGTTGAGTAGACAGGGTGTGTGTGGACTGGCAGCAGCACAGGTAAGACCAATTTTATTGTTACTTTCTGTTATACACTTACAGGCATGTTCTAGAATGTTTGTAACATGCAGATGCACTTCTTGCTGTATACATGCATACATGCATATGTTAATACTAGCAAAGAGTGTCAATGCTTTAATAGAAATTCCCAGAGACTTCCTGTGTCTGCTTCTCCATTAATCAATACTCTAGACACGTGCAAATCATGAATTAATATTTATTAGCTGTGGTTGACATTAATGTAGTATTTGTAATGAAGTATTGTATTTGTTTACTTTTTTGTGGGCTACTGTGAATGCACAAACACACAAATTAAGATCATATGTTTGCTTCGCTAATATGCTGCACTGATTTTGTCCCTGAACAATTTCTCAGAAGTTTAAAACAATACAGATTTTATTGTTAAAGGTTAAATTAGTGAAATTTAAATGGTAGTTAAATTATTTTTATTAGTCTTTATTGCTGCCTACTGTAAAAACCTACTGTAATACTCATACTGTAATAGATGTTGTACAAAAAAATTTATTACATTAAAGTATTACATTATTATGGTAATAAAAATATAAAATATATACTTTTTATATAGCAGGTAGGTTTAAATCTAGAATGATGCAATCTGTACAATCAAAATATAAACACTCAATTGTTTATCAAGTGATATTAGTTTGTAAATACATGGGATGTGATAAATTATGGAGGCAATGAAACTGGAAGATTTTGTTATGCTCTTAAATACAGGAAAGGTCATATCATGTTGTGATTTTGCTGTGTGTATGTGTGTTGTTACTGGATGGGTGGAAGTGTCTTTGTTTTCCTCGTTTATACAATGGTTTCCATGGACACAAACTGTAGTTGTAAGAAAGGGAATTATTAAAGACTATAAAAATGTGATGTCTACAATGGTTTAATGACTGATGAATTATTCAACAATCATGTGATGATTACACCTTTGTGCAAGAATTCTGTCTATACAAAACAGAACACAACTTGTTCCTTTGGACAAGTTGTAAATCAGATAAATTCAAGTCCATAAATCACACTTAGACACAAAACAGATTAAACTGAACACATATAATAGGTTATACATAGGCCTTGCATAAGTATTTGTCATAGAGTTTTTGTGTGTACTACGTTTCCATGTGTGTGTTGGGAGGAGAATTCAGATGGCTGAAGAAGTTACAGTTGAAGCCAGAGCAGGCCCACCCACTATTTCTGTGTGTTCATCACCTCTGTTTGGAGCAGTTGGCTGCCAAACCTCTGACATCCAACTGAAACATTCCACAATAACTCCAAGACACATCCACACACTTCTCCACTCTCACTTCTGTCAACAATGGCTGGCTTGTGCAGAGACAGTACAGAAAGTACAGAATTGGCCTGTCTTAGGCAGACACAAGGCAAAGCATTAGTTTAGGAATAACAGGAATACCTGCCTCAATCAGTCTAGAGAATCTAACTGAAGAGAAATTGCAAAAAAACCAAATGAGAATTTTAACAGGGAGAGGGGCTGACCAAGACCATTCATTCTTTAGGAAACATTACTGTACAAACTGTACAAACATTGTACAAACTGCACACTATTTGTATGTTTTAATGGGCTGACAGTCACCTCATTTGCACGTTTGTTTCAAGTTTTTAATCTTTACATCTGGTTTTGCCACTCCAAACACACCTCATGTGTTTCTTTTGGCTGATGCTTTAATCAGCCTTTATTCATTTGGTCCTTACAAAACCCAGTATTCCATTGATGGAGCAAAAGAAGGCTCAAAGCCAAAATCACAGGACAATTTAGATTTTTAAAATATAAAGTGATACAGTATATTTTAAAGGGATTTATATAGGATATCAAAACTGAGAATTGCTAAATAAAAGCATGAGGTGCTATGTTGTCAGGACTCAACCTCCTCTGTACAGCCTGAGGTTGTAAGTTCTTATAATACATAATACATACAATACATATACATAATATACAATTCAGATGGCTTTAAGACAATAATGCCAAAGTAATTTCTGTCATTGTATTTGCTAATCAAGTCTCCAGTACTGCTTATTTATCATGCCACTCTTGCAGTTAGTTACTTATTTGGTCATACAGACTTTTACAGAAATCTTTCCATTAGGTCATAGTCTTACTATTTGTTTGGCAGAAAACCCAATATGGCGGAGAGCACAGACATGGACGAGCTCTTGAGCTCTTTTAGGAAGTTTGCTGTTCATGGTGACACCAAAGCCGTTGGGAAGGAGATGAATGGAAAAAACTGGGCAAAACTGTGCAAAGACTGCAAAGTTATTGATGGCAAGAATGTCACCAGCACTGATGTAGATATTGTCTTCAGCAAAGTCAAGTAATTTTGTCAGAATTTATTCATTCAAACGTGTTGTCACTTTCCAGAAGCTGTTTTCTCATTTTCTATGCATTAAAATCAAATAAATGTAATCAATATATATACAATATATTGTATATTTTAGATTATGTATCACAGGCTTAGCACATGCTAAGAACATGCTTGCATCATTGAAAAGTCTTTTTGTACTTTATGGTTTAGAGCAAAGACATCTCGAGTCATAACATATGAAGAGTTCCGGAAAGCTCTAGAAGAACTGGCCCCAAAGAGGTTTAAAGGTCAAAGCAAAGAAGAGGCACTGCAGTCTATCTACAAGTTAATTGAGGGAAAAGAACCCACTAATGTTGGTGTAACGGTAAGGCAATCATTTAAAAGCAATCATACGAGGAATCCTGGTACAAGCACTCGGACAACCATAGTCAAGTAGCTATACATGTGTCACTATATTGCTGCATTAAAATCAGTGCATGTAAACCAGATCTTTAGTATTGTACATTCTATTAAAAGCATAGTCAGAGAGTGTATCTCATTCCTGCTTATGCACAGAATGGATGTCTACATGTACATTATAATAATGTACTAAAAAACAGAAAGGTTGAAATACAACACTGAATTAAAAGTCAAAGGTGAGGATAAGTCAAAAGTTTTATATACACATGACAATGTTGTCAGCATGATCTGCATTCACTTGGCACTATGGAAATGACTAAAAATAAAAAAGCCATTCCAGTAGTTGTCAATATCACTTTGTAAGACGAGTGATTCAAACTTGGTCCTGGAGGGCCAGTGTGCAGGAGCAGAATTAGATATCCCTGTTATAAAGACAGCTATGGTGTCTCACTCACTCGTTCACTCACTCACTAATAAGATACCACGTCATTTCTTAATCTGTTCACAACACTAGAGGGCAGCATCAAATGAAAAAAAATCAGTCAGACCTGACAACTGCTGATCTCACTCTCCTTTAATCACATTGTCAGTTTTATTGCAACATGATCTGTTGTTGTAGGTGAAAGTAAAGATGAGTTACAGGAATATGTAATGCATATGGTATTCACCTAATTAAAATGTGCTCTGCTGGGACAGGTAAAAACCACCCTGTTGTGTTATGTTTTGTTGGTCAATTTAATTCAGGTTGTATATCAGTAATTTTGCAAGTATGGTGATAATTTCATTTTGATTCTTGTTTTTACTTAAAATACATTGTCATATTCATGACTGCTGTTCTCCTTTATTTAATAATTTTAGAAAGTGGCAAAAACTGGCGCAGTGGATAGATTGACTGACACATCTAAATATACTGGCTCTCACAAGGAGCGCTTCGATGAGACAGGGAAAGGAAGAGGAAAAGGTGGACGGGAGGAGATTGTGGAGCACACAGGATATGTAGGGGCTTATAAGGATGCTGGAACTTACGACGAGAAGACGAAGGCCAAGTAAGGCCTTATTGTAAAATTGTAGGCCCTGGGCTCCATCTTTATCAGCACTTAGGTCTGGACCAAAGCCAAACTTGAACTTTGACCTGTGATTTACACAGCCACTAAGCAGTTACATTGTGACACACAGGAAATGTTTGTATTTACAGAACATGGTTTTGTGGCCAGTTTTTGTTTAGAAGGGTAAGAGAGAAACAGACCCCGCTTCTTTTATGGATATAGGATTTCAGCTGAAAAAGGCTACTGGAAAGGTACATCTGTACATTACTCAGTTTTAAAGACGAGGAAAAGGTGACAGAAAGCTCTTTACATTTATTTTTTCTTAAACATATATGGAAGCTTTGAATTTATTACTGTAATTTTCACCCTAACTCACAGCTAAAAGGTAAATTAGAGTGAAGTTATTCTAACATTTGTCTTTGTTTAAAATTGATGAATTCCAAAATTAATGTCATGTATTTGATATTTTAGTCTACTGTGTTAAGTGAAACTGGAACTGGCATTTATATAATGTTGTGTAAACCATCACAAAATATCTTTTGGTGTGCTGCATTTTAAGTTTTGTATATTGTTCTATATTTTGTTTGTTTTATTCTAAATAACAAAGACACTATATTAACAATGATGGACTAAATGCTTATAGCAAAACCCACCTTAGTCCACAGTATTGTTTTATAAATAAAATGTTAATTTATGGCTCATAAAAGAAAACCTCCTGCAACAAACTTCTGCTCTCAGCATCCGGGTTTAAAAATAAACTCTGTAAATCCTCTGTCTTGTCTTTCCTTCTTATGATAAACGAACCGCTGTTAACAGCTGAAACCGTATTGAAACTGTACCATTTTGGTATTAAACATCATTGTTTTTATAAAAATATCCTAGCAACACACCTTAAACAACATCTTTTGTTGAACGTTTAATGAACATTACTCAATATGTCACACTACACTATGTTCACGCTCATATTCAGCGTTACACACGACAGACATCCGGCACCATTTGTCCCCTTGAGAGACAGGCAGACGGGTCTCCCTGTTGTCATGGCAACGTTTGTTCGTTTAATCTCCTTGGAAGCTTTTAATGAAAAACATCTCGGTCCGCTTCTGCGGTCGCCACGCGTTGTTATTAATCTGCGGATGAATTGCCTGTTAACAGGTGTTGGGAAGACCGACACATTTAACTTGACTCTGGGGGTATCATTTCCAAGTTGTCACACATGCAGGCACATGCCTGCCGGTCTGGTATTGAGCGGAGTGCCCACTCTGCTGCGTGGAGTGCCTCTAGGAGGCGCTACAGCACACCCCTCGCTGCCATGTTTAAGGACGTTTTTGTGGCGTGTTTTTTTCATAATTTGTTACCTTTTCTGGGTCATTAATATTATAGGAGTCTTTTTGGATTCAGTTTTGAAACATTCAAGATTATGTAATCAATAGTCCTGCGAGTAAGAAAGTGTGTGGTCTTGTGAGTTGAGAGCTCCCGTTTAAGAAGCGTCAGGTGTAATCGTCAGCGCGTAAGAGTGGCTAACGACGAGCAGCACAGGCAGAACAAGCGTGTGACTGGCATGTTACTGCTATAACAATAGTGTCGTGAGTGCAACCAGCTCTTCCAAAGAATCCCTTTGTAATAGGTGATATCATCACGTCATCACGCTGTTATGTTATTCTGTCAGGCAAGGGCTACAAACGAGGCGACGATGTAAAAGTAGGTTTATTGTCCCGGGGCTGTTCGTATGAATTTTCTACAACTTGATTGTACCACCTAGTGGCACTTCATAAACTGTTATTTGCAGCGAGTAATAGACGTTCAACTGGTCGCCACTGCTGAAGGTACTGAAACCCCCGGTACTATGAAGGACATCTTTAGTTATTGACACATTGTACCACAGCTGATAACACTGTAAACACCACAGGGAAAAAAGTAATATTCAGACACTTTATTGATACATCTGGCAAGTAGTCAGGAAATGGTACAATTAAAAAGCACTCGCTTTTTGTTGTAAACAATGGGTACATTACGATATGTTGCTTGGACCTTTACTTTGAAGTTTCCTTACATTGTCCAGAAATTTCAGTTTATTAAGAGCACGGATCTTTCGTTTAGAAGTAAATCCTACAGATTTCAGCTCTCACCTCTCCTGGTGAAAGCTTTAGCAAGATACGTACGTCAAGCTTGTGGAAAATCCCTAACCTCTGGTATGGTTTCCTGTTTGGCTAAATATTTATGTTTACAACTATGTATTTTAATTTGAAGGCTGTCATTATGTCGTATGTTAAAGGTGTGATAATATGAAGTTGTGGTAATGAGCATACATGTCTGAAATGTTGATTTATTGTTCTCTATAATATAGCCTATATGCTGCAGGCTGGTTTGTTTTGTTAGTAAACAGTGCATGTATAAGGTAACATATGATTTATACAAGCTCTGCTTAATATTTTGCACCAATAAACTGAGAAATCATAATGCCTTTGGGCAGGTGTTTCTAGAAAGCTGATCTCTCAAAATGATAGATCATGCTGGGACAGCAACATACAGCATGCAGATAAGAGAATACTGTATTGTTTACATCTTTTGTATGTAATACTAAGGCATGAAATCGCTTTCATTTTATTTTATTCGTTGAAGGATATATGATTTGCGACCAAACAGATTAATAAAACCTGGAAAAAAGAAGGAAAGTTTATTATGGTATTTCATATGACAATAAAGGTGTTGTTTTATGTTATTTGTTTTTGCACGAGCTGAAGAACCACTGGTCGACACTAGTATTGTGTTTGGATGTTTACTATCATTTTGCTGAAGTATGTAATGAATCAGCAGCATGTTCGTTGTCCAGCATTTCACACGCGCCTCTACTTACCGCCCACATATGGCAGCATTTATGTGTCTACTTACAGCCCGCAATAGAGGGCGGCACGTATCTGACGATTGTTTTATAGTGTTTTATACTGAGAAATACCGTGTTGAGCACATGAGCAAGTCCTTATTTTTCAAGTTCCGGAGAACCGTTTACAGACGCGTTATTCCGCTTACAGTCTGAATATCTCTACGTCGATGAGCATTTTAAACTAACCCTGCTAACACAGTGAGTAATGTTGTTCTCATTTGTACTGTATTGTGCATTTCACAATTAAACTGTATAGACATTATAGTTGGTCGTGTTATAGTTTCGTGCTTGTTTGATACGGTTTAGGGGCTTTGAAATAACAGGGTAGCAAATCCAAGGTGGAGTTTTACGGGAAAAAACATGCAAAACGTAACATGCTGTGCAGATATAGACATTGAATTCGTAAAACCAGAATAGTTACTTATCGTTTAAGGTTTCTCCTCAAGTTCATTTAAACGCGACATGTTAAACTGTAGAAGTTTGTATAAGAAGGGCTGTTAAAGTGTATAAGAAGTTTGAGAAGACATCTTTTATATGAAATTAAAAACTAGCACTGTGCCACCCTACTATAATACTGTGTATTATTTGAAAGACGTAACACGTTATATTAATTAAAACATCGACTTATAAAATGACATTAGTACTTTAAGTCAACAATGTTACTGTTATGTTACTGCCACCTCCTACTGTAAATGCCTGGTATTTGCTTATTGTGGTTCCTGTTCTCATTAAAGCACATTTTTAATCGTATTTCTAATGACCAGCATTATAGGATGGTAGCATATAGGGAAGCAGGCATCTGTGGCCCATGGACACAGTACTTCATTTTCATCCTTCTCTCATTTTATCATGGAGTAATATCTGAAACAAGAAAAGCACTGGATATAATGACAAAATATCCACTAATTGATGGGTAGGTTTCATTTTAACTACACCTTTTCACATTTCACTAGGCTTTGTTATTTTCTATGCATTTAACAAGCTATGGAAAAATACATTAATGACTACAATATGCCATACAGAGAAGGTTGTGAAGATAATTAATGGATGCCTGTACATAACAATGCAATTGAAAGTTTGTGATCGTGTGATTGATTTGCTATCTTATCTTTCTCCTCATTCAGACACAATGATTTGGCACTGCGTCTGAGAATACAGCATAACAACAGACTAAACCTGCTCAACGTTAGCAAGATTCCTGGTGTGGCCACAGATATCAGTCGTCTCACTGCTGGTCATGTTGGAGGACAGGTCATTTATCAGGCTGTTTTTTGTGTACAATTTAGAAATCACAAACCTATCTTTATGTATTTTGTCTTTGGAGGCAGAGGCCGATTGGATTTGATTCATTTTTATATTTAGAAATAATTTTTTATTCCCAAAATGTGTTAAAACTACTTTCATGTTGCAGACTATGTTCCTTAATCTGAGGATAGAACTAGGGAGAGAGTTTATTTGGGTATTCTGTGAGATGTGATGAGAGGTTTATGTGTGTTAGGTCTTTGCAGCATATGTGTTGTGTACGGCTCAGAACAAGGATGCCGTCAGACTGACCTTGGAACAGATTGATGTCATTCGTCGTCTGTGTACTGAAAACCCAGAGATGGAACTGGTCACCACTGCTGAAGGTACTTAAACCCCCTGTACTATGAAGGGCGTCTTTAGTTATGTGTGACACATTGTATCTGATAACATTCAGAAGAATTGCTTCTGGTCCAGACAAGTGTTACTCTTGTTGTATTAGTTTGATATTTTTAAATGGAAATATTAGATCATTTAGCTTTATACACCATCATTCAATATGACTTGACCATGTCACTATCTTGTGCATGGTTCATGCGCAGATAGTTCCAGTCTGGACTGGAACTCTTAATGATCTAATTATTTTAATAGACTGTGGATGTTTATTCACGGAGAGGATGTTTCAAATTATCATCGCTAAAGCATTTAAATTAAGAACATTTTTGTATACATGTGACGTGTTAGAAGAGACTGTATGCAGTCCCACAGCCTGAGCATATCCTCACTCGATATGATCAGAGGCCATATTCTACATTTTATAAAAAGCCCATTGCTTTCCATACATCACATATAGATTCTGTGGCACAATTTCTGTGGTGAGAACATAGTCCCACAAGTTTAAGACTTATTCCTTTGGCGGTGTTAAATTAAGAAATTAAATCTCTGTAAATTGTTGAAATCAAGTAAATTCTAGTGGGAAGTCAGCAAAAACACAACTTTAAGGCTTTTAATAGTGCTGCATAAAATCTTTCCATAAGTCAAAGTACTTTCAGTCATTCACACTTGGATAAGTTATTTTACGTATGTGCACATTGGATCAGTGAGGTCACTTTTCAAACAAGATCAAGAGGTGGGAGACACCAGCAAACGCTTCAGTACTAGTTCCTTATAAATTACTTTGATGTCTTTGAACAGTATCATGTCTATGTATTATTTACACCCTGACAGCATGATTGTGAGCAGAGTAGTTGTTTGAACAACCCTTCACGCATGTTAATGAATGTTCAGTTCATGAAGCCTGGTTCAATAGCAACAGCAAAATAACAACAGTTGTACTCAGCCATGATCACAACACCGGAAGCGATATATCAGCCCCACTCATAAACATTAAGTTTGCTTTCTGTTTCATCCAGTTGCTGACTAGGAGAAAAACTGAGATCTGGGATCTTTCTATCTTATAGGATTACTGCTGTGCAAATTAGAACAAAAAGTCTTGCTAAATACAGAAATACACTTGCTAAATTGTTGTTTGTTTGAGGAATAAGGAACAGCTCAAAAATTGCATGTCTGATCAGTGTGGAGGGAGGTCACTCCATTGACAGCAGTTTACCAGCACTACGCATGTTCTACCAGCTTGGAGTAAGATCCATGGCCCTCACACACACCTGCAACACACCGTGGTAAATACAGCACATAACGTGGTAAATACAGTAACCACACATTACCACACATAAATGCATGTCTTTGCATACTGGTTGAGAGAAAAACATACCTCTCCCCCGTCTTTTTCATGTTTTATAGAAAGTTGATTTATTATGCAGTACTTTCTCCTAACTAATAATGATATGTGTAGGGCTGAGAGCTCATCCACACTATACCAATTTTACCAACGTAAGGACAATAGTCTGACAGAATTTGGTAAGGTAAGCTTTTACTGTTGAAGTAACCATAATATTCAAGATAATGATTTGAATAACTTGCACACATGCTGTACAATGCATATATCTGTTGGCAGATTTGTACCTATCCTTGCATATAAAATATATAATCTTATTCAATTTTGTTGGCCTAACTCGGACCACATAATCTACTTGGTGTAATGCTGTTTTAATAATTATGAAGTAATAAATCTTAATTTAGAAGTGTAATATAAAAATTAATAGTGTCTCTATATAATTCAACCTGTCATACCAGAGCTAAATGCTTACACTAATGAATCACTTAATCATGTATGTAATTTTTACAGGAGGTGGTTTATGAAATGAACAGGTTGGGAATGTTGGTGGATCTGTCTCACACATCCTGGGAAACAGCCAGGGCAGTGCTCAAACATTCTACAGCTCCAATTATTTTCAGCCACTCCTCAGCATACACTGTCTGTAACAACACCCGCAATGTACCTGACGATCTGCTACAACTGCTGGTGAGACATCACTTACTCTGCGACATTATTAGCATTGTCATCTCAAAAACCCCAATAGCTAAAAATTACTGGCATATTTACTAGATAGCATATTTATTCAATCATGTCATTAATACATAAAATAAATATAAAACAGGAACATAAAAAAGCATCTAACTATAGAAAAAACTATAAAACATATAGTTCAAAAACTTGAATTCATTATTTAAAAAAACCTACAACAAAGCTACAAGACATCTGTTTAGTTATGTGCAATCTAAGGAGTCTTTTATGCAATTTTAAGCAATTTTATGTCTTTCTCTTAATCTCTAAATCACATGTGTTTACTTTGGTTTCTGCCTAGAAAGAAAATGAGGGGCTCATCATGGTCAACTTCTACAGCAGTTTTGTGGCATGTTCATCTGTTGCAAACGTCTCTATGTTAGCTGGTAAGACAACATACAAAATTTAAAAGGGACATGTCATCAATCTTAGTAGTAATTTAAAAAAAATCATTTATTCATTGTTTTATTAGATCATTTTGATCACATAAGGCGGGTCATTGGAGCTGAAAGTATTGGTATTGGAGCAGACTTTGATGGTGGACTAGGGTAAGTAAATGCATCTCATCAGTCAGTTTACATCTCAGAACTATCATGTGTTATGCACATTTGTTTACTTTGCTTATCTGCCTACTGCAAAATTACAATCTGTGCTTGTGAATGCTTAACACACACAGATTTTCTCAGAATTGGAGTACTCGTCATTCAAAAAATTCTACACACACTATCTCACACTTCACGTAAAAAAAAGATTGCAGTGCACAGATTCTGTGTAGGTCTATGGCCCTTATCTGTGTGTGTGTGTGTGTTTATGCATGCTGGTACTATGTGTGCCTGTTTTATTACAGATTTCCTAGAGGCCTGGATGATGTCTCTAAATACCCAGCTCTAATTAGTGAGCTGATATCAAGGGACTGGACTGAGGAAGAGTTGGCAGGAGTGTTGAGAGAGAACTTCCTCAGAGTGTTCCAAAAAGTCGAAAAGGTCAGTAATAGCTTTTCATATTTCATATTTCATACATGTTTAATTCACGTTTTATGAGCACATGGTGTTAATCTGCCCTATAACTAACATTATATATAACATACTGTATTGTACCATATAGCATGTACATTATGCACAGCATTAATAAACATTTTAGTGTACAGAATTAATCTGCATCTTGTTTACATCACTTACACCAGTTATGAGGTCACTGCTTTTATTTAAGACACAATATGTATTTATGTATTTTTTGGCCATTTTGGAGATGTGATCTCTTCTACACTTACTGTGAGTGTGGTCAGAGCTCATTTGGGAACATTTTAAAACCTTTTTTTCCCTCTGCTCTCCCCCTCTCCATGCATTCAGGTGCGTGATGACATGCTTAAAACTTCATTACCCAGTGAAGTTGAAATCCCATTTTTGGAGGCAAACAACAGTTGTCGTGTTATACTGGCCCAGCCGGTCAATACTCACAGCACTTATGGAAACAGAAAATCTCCTCTGCTGCCTGTGAAAGCTTTAGCCTGGCTTATCCCACTTTTTCTCCATTTAGTTTAATATTAAACTAAAACATAATTTAGAGATCACATTTCTTATAACTGACTCATGAAACACCTCAATAGCCATTTGTAAATTTAAACCTTAAATAACATACGGCATTAGTGTATGTAAGGTCAACTCTGTCATTTCCAAAGATCGTCATTTCTTAAACAATTCTGTCAGACCTCTGGGCTCAACCTGTCTTACACAGTTGGAACAGGGATCTTAAACCTAGTGGTTAAACCAGAAGTCAAAATGTGAGAACAACGCAAGAACTTATACACACATACTTTGGTGAAAAATATAAGATTCTTGCAAACTATGTTTGCTGAAGGACTCAAGAGTTAAAGTGTGCCTTAAGCAAAAGTAGGAATGTATAAATCAACTCCCTGGGGTTGCGTTTAGTCTCTTCACAATGCACTTTATTGGAATGTTTTTGTCATTTTTTTTAGCATCACACTTAGTTAAAATTAAACCTAATAACCAGTAATAGATCATTGCCTATATATTTTAAATACAATTTTAGTAGTCAATTCAGTCTCCTATAAATTTCTTGTATTTGTATAACAAACGTATTTTATCTGTACAGGAATCATGCTCTACAAAAAGAATAAAGACTTTATTTATCAGTATCCAAAGTTTCTCCTCCACTTTGAGCTGTGTACCAAAAACTGTTAACTTTTCACTTACAAAAATTCTGCTTTTGCAAAAAATTGGAATAATCCAGTTATAAATTACAAAACTTTGACAGCCTTTAATAACCTACATCCACCCCCTATTATTTATCAATAGCTAATACTTTCAATACCGAGATATACATTTAATGAGCACTCAGATATAAACAAACACTTCTGTGTTTGTTAGTGGCAGTCTTGGAGAGCACAGACAATTTTCCTTATATGCTCAGTACAACCATGTCATTTAATATATTACAGCATATCAAAGGGCTATTGGAATTTTTATTCTAGGTATTTGTCTTGCTTCTGATCCAAGCCTTACTTTTCTCTATCAGACATAGTTATTCATCACTGGTGGAAAATGCTTTGTTTCAAGGATTGTTGTTGCTGGAATCTCAACTATGACCTAAATCTAGAAATAATTCCTGTGGTTCCTAGTGTGGTTTGACTGACAATGAGCTAGATGCACCTCAGTGTAAAACCACGATTGACATATATAGTCTGGTATATGACTATACTATGCTATGCTATGCTATGCTATGCTATGCTATGCTATACTATACTATGCTATACTATACTATACTATACTATACATGACTTGTACTAGACATGGTTTAACACGAGTGGTCTGTTTTGTTGGTAGCAATGTTTTAATCTTTGGTCCTTCAGGAATAGATGGTGATGACCTCACAACCTCCACCTCTCACGAGCAGCACTCTTTCTAGGCCCTCCGTCAACACCTCAAGAAATTCCATATCTGACCCCTCCGAGTTAAAGAACAGCAGCTACCACAAAACAATGTCGGTATAAACCTGAAAATCACATGCGTTTCATTTCAACAAATCTAAAAGTAATATTAATAAACTCATTTTTTATAAATCTAAAGGTAATTAACTGACTAGTAATGTTTATAATACCTAATACAGAATGTCATTCTGTAAGCAGATCAGAAACACTGTAAGGATACAGTTTTCATCTCCCTCTTGATTGCGTGGAGGACCCGGCATGTTTAGCAGCACCAGTCTGGCATCATGGGATTTATTAACAATAACCTCATTGAGCTTCACGGCTGTGTGCATCCTCCGAACATTTGATTGGTCACTGTAATAAACACAAACATACTTACAAGATTATACAAGATCCCCTAATCTTTTTTACTGCCACAATATATGAAGTTCTCTGCTTATCTACTCACGGTTTGATGCTGATTAGTTCTCTGAAATTTTCTGGTGCATTGTTTCGTCTCTCTGCTTCAAACTTGTCACTAGTCCAAGTCATCTGTTTTTTTTCTGGTGATACTTCGATGCTTTCTTCCTCTTCAGAGTACAGACTGCCCATTCTTACCAATGAGTGTCTGTCTTTCACTAGCTGAGCCTAGAGTAAAGATTAAAGAGAATTCTAAAACAGCTGCTATACTTTGCATGTATTTGGCTTTTAAAGTTATTAATAAATATTAATGGGTTTCTCGTATTGAAACAGGACACATACTTTAATGAAAGTCTGTTTTGGCTTTACAACTGTAGAAAGAGTTTTTCCACAATTCTAAGATTTGTGTTCAGATATATGTAAAAGAATCTTAACACAAATTAACATAGTCCAGAAGTTATCCAGCTGTCACAATGATTAAACATAACAAATATACCTCTCTGTTTCTCTCTTCACTGGATAGCCTCATTTGTTTCAGCATCTGTGACCTCTGCTCCATCATCAGAGTCCGCTCATACGTATAAGCTGAGATGTCACTGTCATCCTGAAAATAATGACAAAACCAGGCAGCATGAATTTACAACCACACTACATCGTGTAAGCATAAAATGCTTCTGATGGGATGAGAAGAAAAGTAACAGTAAAGATTTCTGCAATACCATCTCAACCACCTCCACCTCAGCTTCTAATCTGAGCTGATACAGAAAGGTTGCCAGGTCCTTCTTCATCTGAATGCTGTTATCATCCATTTGGGCCACAGTGAAGATACGCATCTTACACTTACGCCAGACCTAAAGTACACAACATTGTTAAGCCAAGACAAGCAATTTTTCCGCTATTAAATTGTTAAGTGTTCACCTTATGTTGTTTGAGAAGAAAAGGCAGGAGCATAAGCATTCCTCCATCATGGACGATCCACCAGACGTCAATGTAACCATCAGTGAAGCGCTCGTGGTTGCTGGGATAGAATGGCACATTCTTTGGGACCATCAGAGCGAGATGTGCAGCTGTAGTACAGCGTACTGTGTCTATAATGACAAAGAGTGAAAGACGGACAGAGCTTCAAAAACAGCCTTACTTTGGAATTTGTATGTTTGTATGTTAGAATTTGCATTTTCTGCAGAAAATTAATAATGTTGTCAAAATAATATTGAACCACATAGATCTGTGAAATCAACTAAACATGCTGTATTGTTGCATGCCAGGCCAGTAGTTGCTGATGTCACTAGATAGACTGATGACATAATATGCATGCATATGTCTTCATGGTTTTCACTAATTTGTCTTATTGTAAGTTTACATGGTGATGAAAAATTACTGTTTTCTTAAACTTGCACTTCCATTTTTAAAAGTTTATGTTTACAGGTCCCCAAAACACCGTTGATCTGTAAATGATTTTATATTTTTAGCTAAAATGGTTTAGCTAAATGGCCTCTTAGAGCACACAAAGAAGTGCTACCTACTGATAAAGGTTTTCCAAGCACGAGGGTCTTCACTTTGTCTCCAGCCATATGGCCAACCCATGACAACAGTGTTGTGCTTCATGCCTCCCAGACCACAGGACTGAATCAGGTGGGCAATACCCTCTCTCACTTTGGAGGCAACCACCACCTGACAGAAGCCCTTCACTCGCTCAATTTCCATCATGTTCTTTATTGCCTGGTTAAAGGTGCATACGCAACACACTCAATTTTCATTGTTTTACAATATTGCATTTTCATTAACACACAGCAGACTTTTCTGAACACAAATAAGTACATGCAGAGTTTGTAGAGTGTACAGAGCTGCAAAGGTCTGAAACCTAATTGAATAACATCTACAATTATTGGCTTTGGCCTGAGTATTGAACATTGTAATTGCAATCTGTAATGCAGATTTAGAGTTATTGTGTGAGCTGACCTGTTCTGAGGCCTGTGTTTCTCCGTAGCTTTCCAGAAAGTTGCCCTGAATCACAGACCCTATGATGGTTAGACCTTTTCCTGCTTTTAGCTGTGAGGCAAAGGTGAGCATTCTGGGATACTTCACATGCAGATCCTCATCCAGCTTCAGCAGAACTAGCAGCTGTGGCCTGGAAACATTATTTCATAGTAATGTTAATATTGTGTATATTAAACTAAATAAAAAACATACTTTTTTGTTTTGTATTGCAGTATGTGACAAATAGTCTTTAAATAGCCTGGCAATAATGGTTTGGTTGGGTATAATTCACAATATGTGTAGGGAAGAAAATATTTATCATGTAATATAGACACATTGCTTTGAGCTGAGACACAACCTCCATGTTTAAAAAGCCGACAAACCTCCAGTTTTTGGTGTGGGGTGGTCCAGCCTCCAAGCGGAGGAGAGAGTAGCGTGCTGCACTGAGAGACAAACCACGGATGCCATCTCCCCACTCTTTCTCTGCTCTGGGAAGCAAAAGGAAAATGTAACACCCTTGAAGTGCACATACTACAATAGGACCATTGATTTGTTTTAATCAATGGTTTTAATAACAATTTGACCATTGTTTAAGTTAAACTGGTTTATTTGGCCATCACTTACCCCTGGTACTCAATGTACTTGTAGATCATACCAGCAATGCCCATGGCTACAATGGCATAATACCATGAGCAGATAAACATCAGGGCTAAACACATACTCATGCCCAGAAAAGACAGAGCCCTGAGGAAAAAATGGTTTACTTATAAAGTTTACTTTATACAATTATCACACATCTAAATTGCATATAATTTGAATTACTAACTGCCTGACTAAATAATCAGGGAAAGGGGATAGCAAATAGTGTCAATTTCAGTCTATCTTTGCATTCAGAGTTTGACTTATTCAATTGTGACTACAGGGGAGAGAAGAGCTGGTTCTAAAATATGCATTCACAGTAACTAGACACTTACCAGTGGTAGTATTTAAACCTTGGCCTCCAGTTTGGTGTTTTTAAGAGAGTTTGAATTGCACATGCCAAATTTACAAAAAGATAACACATCAGGAAGAACCTGTTAAACGAACAAGCATACTGACATTTTAATACATGACAGATAATGCATAAAATGAAATTTGACCTAAGTGAGAAACTGCAAGTTTCATACTAAATGAAGCATGGGCCAATGGTACAGGGGTTGTTAAGATTTAGCAATTGATGTTTGCCTCTTTCTACTAACAGGCGGGACTTCATTTGAGAAGGAAGCATCTTGTTAATTTTTTTTATTTTTGGTTTGCCCCATAAGAACTATTGCAAGTACACTGAGAAGAAAACCTATTTACCCTCAAAGCTCTTGTCTTGTTACAGTAATGTTTTATTAGATTATATAGATGATATACATTTATTTACAGTATGTTAGAATAAGTTGATCATTTTATTTATTTAGATCAATTACGTGTGTGGTGTGTGTTATCCTTACATGGAGAGAATAGGAGCGACCAAATCAAGAGAAGCAATGAGGATGCCGAGCTCTGCTATGAGTCCTGTCAGCAGCAGAGCCCATGTGGGCTCTCCGTTAGCTTTACAATGTCCAAACACCTATGTTAACAAATACATCCAGACACACGGGCACAGGAAGCGGCAGTCAGCCAGTAGTCAATAACATACATATTTACATCTTACGAACATCTTAGAAACATTCACCTGGAACCTAAAATACAAACATTTCCTTCTAATTCATGTTCCTCATTTAAAGAAGTAAAAAAAGGATCAAACTTTTTATAGACACATGATAGACATGCTGCTATTTCATTCCATCTTTCATTGTAATGGTATTTATTTTCTTACTCTAAGGAAGGGAATTATGTTATCTTTGGCAATGGCTTGCAGGAGGCGGGGAGCTCCTGTTAGGGACTGAAGTCCAGCACCCACAGTGGAGAAGAAGGAGCCAATCACAATGACCCATGGGGAGGGCCATGAAAGTGTGCCAACCACCAAGTTTTTACTGACTGCATCTCCAAATCTAAAAGGAACCACAAAAACATGTACAGTAAGACTCTTATACTTATAAGAGTTATACTTAAACATACATATCTCTTACATACTTATCTCTTAGCACCACCCCCTCAATACAGGCCCCAAACAGAAGTACAGAGCTAAAATCTTTTATAGTAAATTAGTCAAGGAATGCCTATTGAGATGGTTTTTGAATGTTAAAAATGAAATAGTTATTTAAAAAAACAACATGTGAATATGGATACAGACAAGAGAGGTTGTTGTAATAGCCAAAATTGTCCCTATAGGTATAGACTTCTGTGCATCTCTTAGATCCCCAGATCTGTTTGATCCAGCCATAATGCCTGTCCCAGAGACACAAAGACACAAAACTGGAACAAAAAACCCTGGAACTTCAAGCAACATTTTTAAAGCACAATCTCTGACACTTTGGAGCCAAAACAGATCAGATTCACCTGTAGCAGAAGGAAAGAAGATTCCCACCAGGAGGGTGAAGGAAGTGGCAATGTCAGCCGTCACATAGAAGCCAAAGGTCTTCATGGAGCTGTGGACATCAACAGAGGGCAAACTGGCTTTCTCCAAAATCTGTCCTTTCTTCATATAATCCCCCCACATGTTCTCTGAAGCACACAAAGAATGTGACAAGAACTTATACAAGCTGACTACATGCTTAGCTGATTCAATCAACCAAGGTTATTTTATCTATGACCATGACATGTTGTTACTAGACAAGCATGTGCTTTACCTTTGATGATGCCACTGGCCAGCCCAGGAATGCCCTGGATCTCTGTTACATTGTTCTGGAGGAAGTACTCATTACATTGAGCTGTGCTGGAATTCTCAGAACTGCAGAAATTCTTCCACAGGTTGCTGGGAATCGTGTCATTGCCAACAGATTCTGTCTTTGCACAAACATCAAAGAGATGGCGAGCCAAAGTCCTGTTTCCTAACATGCAGACCCTACACAGTTCAAATTAAAGAGAAAACAGGTAGATTGTAAAATTAGGCACAGATTCACTTTTTTGTGTCTAATTGTATTCTCATTATGCATCATGTTCATCTCAGCTCACACATCTGATCATTAAGTTAAAATAAATATAACTTACATTTAATATAGATTAATTATATTATTCTATTATGCCTAAAAGCCAACTACTGGCACTGTCTTTAAAAGGGAATATCAGAACAGTTTTATTATTGTAAATATTTAAAAAGTGTTTTTTGAACTATCAGTATATTACAGAAAGACTTACGAGAAGTCAGGAGGGTGGAAGATAGATATTATTGCTCCAGCATAGATGGAAATAATGGAGATTACAACACAGGCCAGGAAGAGGGAGGCAAACTTGTTGACATACTTGACTCCCACAAAAACAACCACAGCCATAAGGCTTAAACAAATAGTGCCATACACCCGTATGTTATTCAGCATTGCACCACTGCCTGCATGAATATCTGCAGGATGAAAAATGGCAGCTTGAGGAATCAGATATTTCTGTAAACAAAAGAGTTAATTATTAGGTTGGATCAATATTGGCTTGAGAGAGTCTACAGTCTGATGGCTTACAATATGTAAGTGTGTTAGGTCTTTAAAAGCTTACGCACATACATATTATGTTTATGAATATAACAACAATCATGTATCTATATAATGAAAAACACTGACCAGAAATATTTCAATCGCTCCCAGTATGTACATGGCAGCAGCGAAGGTGGTGCCCAAATAAAAGCAGAGACCAACTGCCCCACCAAACTCAGGACCCAGAGAGCGAGATATCATGAAATAAGCTCCACCAGCTGCCAGGTAAAAAAGACTATTCATAAATTAACAATGACAATGGCAATCATCAAATACAAAACAAATTTCTGGCACAGCTTCAGTTATGAATAAGCTAAATCTATCTTGAACTTTAAATTCTGATATATTTGTCTTTATAGTATTACCTCCCAAAAATAAGTATTTACATTTAACTAAAAGTAGCTAGTGGTTAGCTGTATGCTTTCTGTAAAATGCTATAATGTAAAATTACCTGGCACTACACCATTGGTGGCTATGGCACTCATCGATATTGCAGTTAACATTGTCTGAAAATGAAACAAACAATCAAACAAAATCAAATAGTTAAATGCTGTATTTTATTTTAATATTAATACCCAGAGGAGGGTGAGAGAGAGGGCCTCTCTTAGTATTGAAATTATTTGTGAATCAATCATCTGTGATAACTCACACAGGAACAGCACATGAGAACGATGAAGAAGGACTGGACGACACCTGCTGTTCCCACTATCCAGGTGAGGCGCAGAAAGAGAATCACACCAAAGATGTTTTGCAGGCATGGCAGGTAGACGCCCATCAGAGTGCCCATATTTGGAGACTAAAAAGACAATTAGGAAAATTCACAACAGTTTTTTGTGGGTGTTTATTATTCTTGCATTTGTAATACTCTAAGGCATGTACCCTCTAAACCAATTCATTCCAAGGCATTGATCAAAGATTGAAATGCTAGTTTAACCAGAAAAATGTCTATGTTAATTTAAAAAACACAGTCTGATTTAACTGAGTTAATTTACTCAGTTTTAGTCCCAGATGCACAATACATGATGCAACAGCAAACTCACATTCCAGATATACTAATGAACATTTGCCTAAGGCTATGAATTACTCATATAAATGTTGTAAATAATGTTCTGTTGTTGACTGATTGTTTCGCTTCATAAAGCCTCTATATTGTCAGGAGTCAAAGAGATTAATTTTGTGATCTCAATCTCTGTGCACTTGCATTTTATGAATCACCAAGGATCATGATTTCAACTATCTTCTCTACTGAACCAAAGTGTCACATACATCATAAATGGCCCGTGGATAAGTTACTTAACACCAAATGTTCCTTTTGGAATGAACTTGCTTTAACTTGCCTCAGTGAACTAATCCAGTCTTCACTGGAAACAAATTGTTACCATGTTATGCAACCAAATATCTTTTGCCCTGTCTAGATATTTTAGTGTAAAAGTAATGCATGTTTGACTTTTATTATTAGAATTTATTAGAGAATAATAGTAAAAGTATAAACATGTAGAAGTTTATTTTTACTTTGGGGAGTTTTCTTCTGGAAGCATCTGCATTCTCTGCCTCTTCGTGCTCTTTGACTCCCTGAGTAACATTTGTGTAATTGACCAGCCTGTTCAGGAGAGAGGAGACCTTTGGCCGGATGTCCAATTCTTCCTATGGACACATATAGAATATATGCACAAGAATATAACACGTTTTATACAAGTTTTAATGCTACATTACAGTGATTTTGGAAATGTTTAGATAAGATATTTACAGCAAAACGCTGTAATTTCAAAGTAAAAAGCAAACCTCAAAGAGGGCCAGATTTTTGTCATAAAAGTCATTTCTTTTAGATGCTGAGTCTAAACGGCTGAGAAAGGGACTGTCTTCTTTATGCATTTCATGACCTGTGTGGAAAGCAATTTACACAATGTATACGAAAAAAGTTAAAACATCTTTAAGGAAGAGAAATAATTACAGAAAGACAACAAGATAAACACAAAGGTTTACAAAAGTCATACAAAACACTATGTTCACATATTGCTTTATTTTTAGAATTATTTGTTTCTTTAGAGCCACATTTAACACACTAGAGTTAAATGTCCTTGTAAATGTATTAGTTTTAATTAGCCTCAAGTTAATAGAGAAAAAGTGAATTTTTTCTTCTTGTCAACACACTAGAGTACAGAAAAGGGGATATTTCACATTAATATAACCTTTTCTCTGATATTAGACTACATCACAGACTAGGTGAAGTTTTTCAGCTTAAGTATGTTTCAAAAAACATCTGACTGTACAATCTTTTGCCTGTCACTGTGTTTAAACAAACACTTCAGACAGACAAAATACACACATACAATATATATTGCACACAGCTCTGAGATTTTGATGCTCATATTAATACCAGTGCAGTGTTAATGTGTTACTAGGATTGTGAGCAGAAACACACAGCATTTTAAGGTCAATTATATGCACAACAATCTGCCACATGACATGGATCATTAGGTTTTGCGCAAACTAACATTCCCATTAATTCATTTAGCAGATGCTTCTATTCAAAGAGCAAATGTTATTCATGGTAAAAATACTGAATTTGTATTGCAAAACAGCCAGCCTCCATGCCACAATAAAATCAATATGGAAGCATAGCAAATACTAAGAATTTTTTTAATTAATGGTGATGATATAATTTAAACAGTTTAATTACTTTTAGTTTAATTTAGAAAAAGACTCTTGCTGTGTTGCAGCAGGAGGTGGGAAGGAAAAGCGTTATGGAAACACATCTGAACTTGTTAACAGGTCTGTGCAAAAACATGCTGGAGATCAAAGCCAAAGCTACCAGCCTTATAATTGCAGGGTTTAGATCAAGACTTTACAAGTTTATCATAGATGCATGTAACTGCTTTACTGCACCAACACTGTGCTTTTAGTTGTTTAATGGAAAAAAAATGACATGTAATATTATACAAGTGAAAAATAATTTAGTGTATAAAGTATTTTTAAAGACTGTGTACTAAACCCTGCACTAGTTTACTTTATATGTAACGCCACACTAAAGCACACTTGGTAGACAACTGTAGGTTGCTTCAAACATCTGCAATAAATTGTTAAAAGCAGTAAATTAGGAAACAAATTAAAAAACAGTAAATATGTTCCAGTAGTGGATGTTTGAACAGAGCGATTAGCCTGGCCTGGACTCTACAAAGCTGTTAACACTGATAAAACTCTGCAATGTGTTGTGTTATGATGGCATACCTGGTTAATTGATATAATTGTTATTATTATTATTATTCGGTGTAAGTACATTCCAAACAGTGTGTGTGTTATGTGTGTCCTTGCTGTGAAATTTTACACAAGCATTAAAAAAATGACCATTTTGCTGATTAATTTATAATGAATACATTTAATTTAATTTATCATTTATAACATCACTTTATACACTAAACTGGAGAAAGAAGTCCCTGCATACAGCAGACACACCAATCTCCTGTGTTATCTCAAGTCAACCAGGCAGCTTTAGTGGTATCTTAAAAACATAAAAAGCATCAACATTAAAAACTTAAAAAACGTCATATAAACCAGTAAAGCTCTCCCAGCTTGTTACAACTTAACTGTTCACAACATAGTATGGAATAAGACTGGTATCTTATGCAGATAAACTGAACTTATGCTAACCAGTTAAATAATTAAGTTAAATCATTTGGGACATTTAACTACTTGGTAACTACTACAAAGTTTACTAAAAATAAATAAATAAACAATGATGCATTGAGAATAGCACCGCTGATAGGGAAAACACATGCTTATCATTTACAATGTCATTTATACAAGCATTTTATACATAATCGACAGGAATGGCTTGCATAATAGCCCATCACTTGCAATATCCTTTGTGCATTAGAAAAGTACAGTTGAATAAGTGTGTGGAATTCTACCCTGCTGTCAGAGCAGAATGTACTCAGCTTTGATGTCCAATAATGAGAGAGAATGAGGGAGACATTATGCTGTACTATTACAAATCTTAACAACAAGCATGATGATATGATTTTACCCAAAAGACTAATATACTGTATTTACATCATACAATTAATTATTGTCTCAACAAAATAAAACAATGACTTTGAACAATGACTTTGTCAGGATTAGCTGGGTTAACATTTTAATGGCATATCTTTTCTCTATGTATATTGCTGGCATGACGGTTAACCTCACTGCTAGTTCTTTTATCTCTGTGTGCACTAGCTAAAGCTTTTAAAAAAATCTCTCTTGTTCTTTCTCTTCATTTCTCTTGGCCTGTTTTCATAAAATTGTCTCTCATTATTTTCCAATATTCCAGGAAAAAAAGTGTCTGCCTTCCTCTTTGTCAGTAATGTGTAAGAAAAACATGACATGGCGCAAAGAACTCAGAGTCTTTAACTTTGCCATTAAAACCCTGTTTTAGCACAATGACCACAGTGTGCAGTCCTGCTCCAAACAGTGCAGCACTCACATGCTAGAAAACAAAGTTAGCAGTGTGAACGTCTGCTCAGCCCCTCCTAATGTTAAACTATCCAACTGCCGCACTACTCTTCCATATTAATCAACATTCATTCATTCTGATTCATGCTAAATGCTAAAGACTCTCATCCTCTGTCCTGACCCTTACTGACAGAAAGCCTTGTGTTCAGAAGCCTAAATTCCCACTGTAGAACAAGTGTGTGCATGATTGCATATTGTGTTTATGTAAAAAACTTTTCTGTTTATTAAAAGCTTTTCTCATGTCACATGCCAAAGTATATCCATACCACAAAGAACAGCAGCATCTCTGCAGACATGATATGTCTATATGCCAGTCACAACTGTAACAACAAACGCTGGTTTCTCTGAATGATACCTTCAGATCATCCTTTCTCTCTGCCTCACTTTTTGTTGGTTTATCTCATATAAAAGGTTTTAAAGTTAAAATTAAATGAGAAACAAAATGGGGTAAGGAAATGCTAATCAAACCATCAGCTGCTGTTGTAAAGGTCTCGAGACAAGGAGATATCTGCTACTTTTGTGTCCCTGAATACTCAAGGCCTGTCCCAATAGGCCTGTCCCCCAGGTCCCACCTCTGCTTTAGCCGCTGATTGTTTATCTTTCTCAGCACAGTGGCATTTGCCATGTCAGCACTGTGCCAAGAGTCTCAGCTTTAGTTTAGCTGACTAGTTTTAGTATTACTGATCAGACCTCTTAAACTTAACATTTAGCTCCTAATATAGTTAAGCCTAGCAGAAATTTTGCTGAAGTGGCAAAAAAACTTACCATCTGAACTGAATGTGTCTCCATGTCCAGGGTATCCTTCCTGTCCTGTGTCTCTGTAATCCACCCAGTTTAGTCCCTCCAGACTGTCATAGTTGGACTGAAAGCTATCTCGCACTGGAACCACAGTGAAATGGGGCATGTTTTTATTCCTTTAGTTTGAGCACCTGACCTTCTTTTAAAATTCACACGCTCTTCTTTTGACAGATCACACGTTCCTAGCTAAACTCTTCCTCCAATCTCCTACACATTCCTCTAGTCCTCCCTCACTTCCTCTCAAGGTATTAGCATAGTCCCCTCCCTCCTTTCCTAGCCTTTTCTCCTGCTCAGCAGCTCTGACACTTTGGCCTGTCTCACTCTTTTCCTGCTCTCTCAGCTGTCTCTTTTCTTTTTTTTCTCGTTTTTTCCCCACCTTACAACAAGAATCAAAATCTGGATAAGGGAAAATGCCAGTATGGGTGGTTTAGCATTTAAAACCAATAGTTATTTGAATTAAAAAGAACTTTTTATCGGTCAGAATATGATTAATGAAATAAGCCCTAATTTAAGGACTGGGATAATAATAATAATAATAATAAATAATATTTAATGATTATATTGTAGCATGTATAGGTGAGAATAATGGAAGACATCTGATCTGAAGATATAAGTTCTGTTTTACAGGGGAAATACTGGTGGAGTTTATTAAATGGGGAAATGTTAAATGCATTGGTAAGACATCAGTTTACAAACAGCAACCTGTTCCAACAAGTTAATAGTTTACAGTTAAACACATACAAAATAGTAGTTTTGACGAAATAATTTGAATTTTCTATTGCATATGTGCACTGGGGATGACCCAAATGTTTGTTTACATATAAAAGGAACATTTATCAGAGAACTCAAAGGCACAGCACAGTAAGTTTAACCTATAGAACGGTCCTTCATGCTGGTTTCAACTGTGTCTATTTTGCTCAAATGGCTGAAAAAAGAATGTTGTGCCCTTTCATGTATTTGGCATCTCTTTCAAGACATTTCATGTCTGGACCAAGAGCAGCTAATCCCTGAAGACTGAACTCTGATGCCCTACATAAATCAACATCTGGGTTAGATTTGTGCTGGATTTTTTCTTTTTTTTAGTAACTTTTAAACTATTCTGGGATTCTCACATTAGGGAGAATACTGTGTTTGTCAGTTCAAACATTTCCTTTCAAGGAATGAAATGCAACAAGGCCACAAAAGAATAACAATTGGGATCCTGTGGGCTGTCTGTAATTAAGATTTCTGTTGTAGGTTTTCTTACCATAGA
>JBAJNP010001389.1:0-62908 GCA_036877545.1 Yasuhikotakia modesta | reverse complement strand
CTTTGGTTTTTACACAAAGCATTAGAGAGGATGCCATTATGATTGGATACATAGATGGATTGAGTTTAATAACTCAGCTGCTTTGCTGTGGATTGAAATGTAGCCACTGGCCCTCATAAAGGCAATGCATCAAACAGACAAGCCTATCACAGGCTACACTTGAGATCCGTCCAGTGTGATTAATTGTAATTAATTGTTTTACTTAGTGATGTGTTGTGCGCCGACTCATTTATCTTACTTACATTAAATTACATTGCTTAAGTTTGCAGCCGATAGATCTATGACTGTTTTTGCCCGACTGATAGTGTTTGTAGCTTCTCTTTCTTAGTAGATATTTTTCTGTATCAGTTCTGAAAGCTAAAAACAAGTTTTATGTTTTATTCATCTTTTATTTAGTGTATGTTTTATCTAAAATTCCTCTTTTGGTTACAGAGAATCTATTTAAGGTAAGGGTAGTAATTTCTCAGGCTAGCAATAGCAAGAGAAATTTAAAAGAATAAGGTCCCGCCCTCTTTTCAGAGTGCTCCTGCAAAGCCACGCCTCCTCCAACACATGAACACAAACACAGTTTGACAGGCAAGCAGGGCATCCTGTCATTGCATTTGGACCGAATACAATGATTGGATGAACGTTTTATGCTCTTTGGTCTTCCACAAAATATAATAAATACATTTAGACCACCTAGTGATTGCTGTCAGGATGTAAAGAGACTTTAAACCAGCAGAAATGTTTCAGGGAATAAAATCACCTACCCTACCTTTAAAATTTATAGTCACAGCAAGTAATTGGATGGGATAATGGGATATATAGCCATCAATTAGTACAGTGTCTCTTTCATGCATGGACACCTCACAAAACATTATTCAAGTCAAGATAGTTGATGTATTTATATAGCCACACCATTGGCCATTGTTAAGGGTCATCATCTCTGGTAGCCAATCAAATTGTTATTCTTTGCAAACGTGTAATTCTATTAAAATAATTACGTAATTTCAATGGCCTCCTGGTGATGAACTGCAACCTCCTTGATGCTCAAACTCATAAAGTTTTATATCTTTTTTTATATACACAAGGCTCATCAGCATTCAGTACCACACAATATCAACATCTGCTGCAATCAAAGATATATTATAGCCTGTAATAAAACTGGAAAATGGCAGATTAAGTGGTATTTTATACAGCCTCATTAATTTGAAAAAGGTCAGTGGAAAATTTATTTATTTGAAGGAATATGAGGAGACGCGTTTTATTAGTGACAAAGGTGCTGAAGAGTAACAGTAACTGGTGTTTATGCTCGTCTGACATGCATCACGTTGCGTGAGCTGAGAGTCATTTTGTAGGTTTGTGTTGCTGGCCTGCATGTCCGTACCTTTGGTTCTGTGGTTTCCTGTAAATGAAAGGTGACCATTAAACCTTCAGCTGTATGTCCGATGTGTCAGGCTTGATAGTAAAATTATAACCTGCTCCACCGTGCTTGAAAAGCGCTGCTCCTTTCAGAATGACAACGTTAACTAAAACATCGTTCTGTGGTAATTCTTAGAATTTGTCATAATTGCATCTCAACCTCCATTTTGTCCAAAAAATGATAAAACTCAAACAGTGTTCAAAAGTTGGCTTTTGTTAGCTTTGTATGCATAGAGTGTCTTAACTAGCTTAACCAGTGAGATGATTTTGGTCAGCTAGCTTAAACAGAAAAAGTCATGGGTGACTAGCATATTTTGTTGTTCTGTTTTAGACCTGTAGGCTGTGGGGAAAAATAATGTTTAATGATGCCATAGAAGAACCAATTTGGCTGTATGGTTCCATAAAAAACCTTTAAAATCCATAGAACCTTTCTGTTTCACCAAAAATGTTTTGTAGTGTTCTTAAGATTTTCTGAAGGTAATGGTTCTTTTAAAAACCTTTGGGGATCCAAAAATGGTTCCTCTATGGCATTGCTGTGAAGAACCTTTTATTTTTAGGATTGTGTGTTTGTGAAATAGATGTTCTTCAGGTGACTCAGGAACCGTTTGTAGAACCAGCTGAGGCAAGATTAGCTGACAGCCATTGGATAGATGACTGTAAAACAGGTTATGACAGCTTTCACTCCTAATCATCTCGCGGTGTTGAAGTCATGCCTCAAGTTTCTGGAAGTCACACTTTCATTTCAAACCACATGTGACACTTGTTGTGCTGAGGAAACTCTTTTATGACAAACCCTTAAAATCACCTTAAAACAACATTAGCTGCATCTCTGTGTAAATGAGACCTGAATGAATGCTTAAGTATATATGCAAAGTTCTTCTCTCTCACAAGATGTGGACTTAGAACCTCAGGTCTCTGGAACGTCACTGATAATTAAGGTTAATTCTATGTTCTTTAATTTCTAGAAGAAACCCGTGCAGACATCTCATTGGATCACAATCAAAAGTCTGTCTTTCTGAGAAGAAAAGCCTTTTGTGATTGTATAAACAACAAATATGTTCACACATATTTGGCTCTCAGATAAATCACTCTGTGTCCTCATTACGTCTGAAGCACAGGTATGTAACGATGCTCATAGCTGGCACAGCCGTCAGACAAAAAGTCACATACTTGTTTGGTTGCAGGATTTTCTAGAGCACGTACAAGGAGTTTATGACTATCTGATGTCATATTTCTGTCAGGTGGCGTTACCGCGGCGATTCATCATGGTTGCGTTTCTCGGCTGCTGATGTTGTTTCTGTCATCAGAAACGTCCACGTTTCCTCTTTTCTTGTGGAAGATCTTAAGATGCCAAGAATCAGGACCGATGCTTCACTGCATCTGTGAAACTTAGTCATTTAGAAAAATGACTGCTGCTTCCTTCACTGACGTGCTACGTTAGTAAAAGTTGAGTGGAAAAAATTGTACACGCCAAAATATATGCTAACCACATGTTGGAGCCAATGAGATTTATGGTTGGCTTGGCAGTGGGTTTGAAGTGAATTCTGAATCTCTTTTGCATGGTTTTAGGAGTAAATTTAGTCTGGATTCTGGATTTGGCTAAAAATATGCCCAGGTGTCGAGTCATCGGTTTCAGAATGATGACTTTACTGGCCTCTTGAATGATTCTGTCTGCTTGTCTCACACTTTCTCAGCTGTCTGGTATTTTACATCAAGTTCCTGATCTCAATCCACTTTGAATTCACACAAGAAAAAAAACAACAGAAGGGTAAAAGATGTAACTTTCGTTTTGGGGTGAACCGTCCCTTTAAGCACAACATAGACGTGTCTGTAGACTTTTTGACCTTGCCACTTATTTGTGACGTTCTAAAAGAAAAACATGTCACTGTTGTTAACATCAGCCTTCCAGATAGTTTTACTGTAAATGCACATTGCGTGACAGACTCATGAATAAATCTGAGTGCAACACATGCAGTTTTTTCTTATTTTCGAATCCTTGAGAGTAATAAAGGTGAAAACATTCAGTTTGCTGTTTGCATTGGAGTCGATCAAGGACACGTCGCGTCTCTGTTTTCTCTCCACACAACTGCAACCGTGTATCATGATAATATTAATGACCAGTTATAGGAGGATGTAAACTGTCCTTTATGCATTCATATAATTGTAACCCAATTTGATGTCCATGTGATGGACGTATGTGGTATGCAAATGAATACACCTGTTTTGACACTGTCTGGCCTGTGAGGATGACTGTAAGCCTATGTCATCATGCAAAGTACAATTGAAATGGGAAGACACTCTTTGTCTCTCTCTCTCTTTCTCTCTCTGTATCTCTCTCTCTCTGTCTTCCCAGCAGTATGACACCTCTGCAGGGGCCGGGCCCTGAAAATTGGCTTATTGAATTACAGCTTCCTCATAGTCGTCTCCCTGCTGCTGTTCTCGGTGCCCCTGATCCATCACAGTTTGTCACCGCAGCTGTTCGTCTTACTGTAGCGCGCTTAAGTAAAACGGGTGAGACGTCTTAGCCTTTATCACTTTTCATAGGTCATCTGTGACACAATATTCTGACGTTGAAGCTACAGTGTATAGAGACCACACAGATGTTATTCTCTGTCTCTTATTACAATATTTACTGTAATCTACCATAAATGTACGGATCATGCTAACTAGCCAAACCCAGCTTTTAACTGCTAACTAGTTTTTGCAGCTAACAATTTTAAGTTGTAAGAAAGTTTGCCTTAGTTAATAAAAACATTATTTTGAAAGTTTTATTAATGTTCAGAATGTTACTGTTTGGTTATATAAACGTTACTCAAACTTATTTTCATCAAAATTGTTAAACAATTTTACTAACAATTGAGGAATAATGTTTTTGATATTATATTAGATTATATTATATTATATATTACAGTAGATATAGTAGATTATATTAGTAGACTATTATATTATATTGTACTAAGATTTTTAATAAGACAACTTTCGAATAACATTCCTGTCTGTTTTTTTTTATTCTTAAAGCATTTTTCTCAGATGCTGTTCATAATCGACTCGGTCTCAAGCAAACAGCCAAATCCATCTGGATGAGGTCATCTGGGTCGCTTCCGTCCGTCGAATTCCGTAAGGAAGCGCAAAGGGAGACTCATCAGCCCCCGTCATGGGCTCTGTGTGAGAGCTATTGCCCCTGTCTACAAATGAGATTAAAAATTATTCAAAGCTCATTTCAAAGGGCATTCTATAAATCGTCTTCCACCACCTACCTGTGTTCTCCGACAGGAGCGCCGCTCGGAATGCATCCTTGGATTGAGCCGAGTAAATAAATCAATAGGTCTTCTCCCAACGGGGGTTACATAAATAACCTGGAACACTGCCTCAGCTTGTTAAGGCAGGAAATGATGGCAATGACATATCGATGGCATGGTCTAGAATGCCAAAGTGTCTGTCCTAGACTCCACACTTTTCATATAGCCTTTCACCTTGTAGACTTGTGTGGAAAATGCGATTATTATGTGCCTTTCTCAAGAGCTTTGTCTGTTGTATGGAAGGATCCAAATTTGTCTGCGGGGTGTTTATTTGTCTTATAGTATGTACGTGCTAGAAATTGGATTTACCTGTGTTGTGTTTTATCACATCTCCTCTGCTTGCTGTCACGTTTTGGTTATATACTGCGCGCTGTAAATGAAGTCACTGTCTATAGGACGCGATCAGCCTTCGCCTGCCAATCTGCTTGACTCAGAATGACTAATGCTAGCATGAAAACTGACTGAGTGTGCGAGTTACCTACACTGACATCAGCCCCAGGCCTTCCGCCCGGTCGCTGTAGAAACCAGAGTTTAGCACCGCCAGACTGATCTCAAGCCACTTTCAAAAATCACTTTCGGCTGAGATCGCAACTGACGCGCCGATCAGAGTTTCTGACAACACTTGTACCTTTTTTATAAATCAGTAAAGCTGTTTGGAGATCAGCACTCATTCACTTCAATGAGAATCAGTGGAGCGCCAGAGCCGTCGGGACTCAAGCAACGTGAATGTGCCTGATTTTAGCTCTCATTTGTGGAGGCGTTGACCCACACGGTGGCTGTGCACAATCTGGTCCCTGGCTGGCCATTAGAATAAATCACTGCTGAACAGAGGCGCTTAACGCCTCATCAGCGAGTGAATTTTCCTGAGCAGAATAGAAGCTCTCGTCACCCTTTCTCAGCATCATCTGTAGAAAGAACACAGCTCAGATTTGTGGTTAAAAAGTGACTTTCAAAAGATCGATGTAAAACAAGAATCATCCAAAAATGTTATTTATTTTAGTTGTTTATTTTTTCCCTTGTCTCTCTCTTTCTGAGTTTGCCTTTCTAAATTTGTCTGTGGAACACAAAAGTAGAAGTTTTGAAAAATAAATAATAAAGTATAAATAAAGCCATAAATAAAGCAAAATTTGCTAGCTGATCAGCCATTGGTCACTTTAAACTATTGTTGAATGGCAAAACTGATGTAACAATTGAACAGCATAGTGGTTTAGAGGTTTTTCTTCAAACATTTACAGTCAAACATGTCGTTCCTATAGCTCAACTGGCAGAGCATTGTGTTAGCAACGCAAAGGTTGTGGGTTTGATCCCAGGGAACGTAAGTACTGATTCAAAAAAGGAATTCACCTTGAATCCATGAAGTTGCTTTGAATAAAAGCGTGTGCCAAACCGATAAATGTAAATGTTATATACATACCTGAAGCCAAAGTTTTACTTGACCTTGCTTCAGAGGAACACACGGCCATGAAAACACAGTGGATGTAGCCTAATACAAAAAGGAGTTATGGCTGTTCGCTCTCTCTCCATCCCAAGAGCATCGAGACCCGCGTGGCCTATTGATCTACTGCTGTCATTTTACCCCCCGAACAACATTATCACCCGGCGTAACAGCCCTGCCTTCATCTTCTCATCCTCACGCATCCAGTTCATAAATAACAATTATACTGATAATAAAACCAATATTTATTTTCTATATTCAGATGTAGGCGTGGAGGTGATGTTTTATGCCTGTTATGCAGAGATGAAGGCCACCCTCATTACCGTAACGCTGATGGATAGGGTGAGGGATGCGGCACGCACAGGAAGACACAGTAAATGTCACGGTATGGAACATGGTCCCTTCACTCTTAGGGCCTGTAGCTCACTACATAGTGCAGATCAGTGGGGAAGAGCACATGACCTTTACAGAGTATTCTGAATAACTGAATAGAGAAACACAGGATGTTTTTAAAGTTGCAGTGTGTACCGTTCTTATACTGAAATGCTGTTAATGAAGTTGTGCAATGAGACACGTACGTTTAATGCTAGGGAAGCTACACAAATGACCGCACTGTGTTGTTGTCTATGTTGTTTAAAAAATTTGTAATATCCACACTGAGGCTGTACCTGTGGGAAAATCTCTAGTTTTTGTATATTCTTATTGTGTTTATTTGATATTTTTTGCTAATTTGATGGCTAATTTGCTAGCAAACAGGGATTGATCTCAGAATGTTGGCTATTGTTTTGTAAAAGTTCTCTCAAAGTTATCAAAAACGTTATTGAGGTAATGTTAGTTTTTTTAACAAATATATCATAAATCAAAAATGTTTAAAAACTGTATTAATCTTTAAACCAAGCAATAACATTACTGCAGTATCTAAAAAACTTTCAAAATAACATTTTTAAAGTTTTTGTCACTTAATGGAAATGCTGTACCAAAAGTGTAGAAAATGTTTTCTATATTTGTGTCTACAGATCAGTGCAGAACGGATTGAGTCTGTAGTCTGTGTTTGTGTCTGGTGTTAATCGGACCTGGTGCTGTCTGTGTGAATAGCATGTACGGTTCCGCCACATGGCTTTGTGATGGTAAATGTCTGGTGTGGGCACCTGTGTTTCTTTGGACCCACAATTCATTGCAATATAATTCACTCCCCTCGTATATCTCGACCGCTGCCTGTATTTTTCTCTTAAAGCTGCAGTCTAATCAAACTAGTTGTGTATCACACTGTACCGCCACGCTGACAAACGGCTCCCAAAACCACCATCAAAGCTCAGCTGGAATAACAAATATAATGTAATCCGTAACTCAGAGAGTGTGGGGGTCCGATGTGATATTTTGTTATATCTATCTCAATAATGTATTCAGAATCACTTTCAAATTTATTATAGCAGAGACGGGGCTCCAGAGTCCGTTATCATTTTAATCCCTGCATCGGCTGCGCTGTGCTTGTGGCTTTGCGCATTAGATCACCAATTAGTACCGGACCTATGAGGTTAATCTTCTAAGACGACAGCTGTACGGTCTCGTCTCTGCAGCCTAAAACGTACTGTTTGCTCATATCACTGAAACGATCCCATTATTCTGGGTTTATGTGGCGTTGACACGTGAGATGTGTATGTGATGAGTGATTAATTATAATTGGAAGCAGAAATTTCTATGATAATGTTAATAAATTGGTGATTTGTTCCAACACAATCTCATGGCAATTCGTAAATATTGTATATTTTAGCTATTTGATGGCTAATTCTCATTCATGTTTTTGTGTGACCCGCTCTCGCCCCAGTGAAAAGTGTAAGAGGAACACTTTCATGCTTAACTGATACGTTTGTTTGTTTGTGTATGTAAGACACAACAATAAAATAATTCACACATTTTTACCATTGACAGATTTTTGCACCAAGATGCCATAGAGTTACCTTAAACTTTAGCAGAAAGTAATTTTCTTCTCTTTTGTAAAGATTTTTCTGTTTTTCTATCCTAATTATGTGTATTTTTTTCTATCCACTTTTAGTCTATTTGAACAGACCTCTGGTCCATGTTTGGCCCACCAGCTGAGTACCACTGCTGTAATTTCTAACTAGACTTCAGCTGTCAGAATCTGTCTGGAACAACTTGTTTGTCTGCTCATTATGACACCTTCTGCTGTAAACTTCTCCAGCTATGGACACAATATAAACTGCAAAAAGGCAGTAAACACAATAAACTTGTTTGTGACAGGCATCAATAAGCCCTGGTCTGCTGTAGATGAGGATAAAAGCATCTTTAGAGCCCACAGTGATTTATTCAGCTAAACGGAGGCTGAAGGATATGAAGCCACAGATACGAGTCTGAGGCACGGATGACTCACTCTTCAGTTATCTGTGATGATGAAGGCTTTCATCATTAGCCATATTAGCATTGTGCTAACAGATGCATTTCCTTTATATCCTCTGCCCATAAACCACTAATCCAGACTTATTCATTTTAAAACACTGAAATGTCATGTTGCGGTTTATAAACCGTATTTCAGAGCGGTTTTTACGGTCTCTGTTTATTTTAGCATCTGATGTGTAGCGCTAATAACATTACGCACCTTTGTGGGTGATGCAATTGCAGTCAACCCGCAACAATTTCTCAAGGCAGACGATTATAGCAGACAAACAGCTACAACTGTTTTGGCACAATTACGTTTTAAAACAGATAATAAAGCCAGGATTTAAAATCGTGGTTTGATTTTGTTTGCTTCTTAGCTAGTTTCCCACTGTAGACTAACTGCAGCGTGTGTGATGTTAGTTATGAATTCATAATGTTTCTGTGTGTGGTGAGAATAATAGATCAAGTCACACACCCCACTGCCAAGTCTCAGACACTTGCTCTGTTAATTACGCCTCTCATTTGCATATACAAAACGAGACCATTTAAAAAATAGTATTTGGTAGCAGTACGTGCAAGTGTGGAAAAAACAGCTTTTTTTTAAATCGGAATCTGTGCAGAGACACAATATTGACAATTCATTTAAATCGGTTAATTTTTGTGCTGGAAAAACCAAATTATAGTGAATTTGTTGCCCTTGAAACTTGATGTTTGCTTCATTTGAAACTTTAATATTTAAATGCATTTTTTTTGTCAGCGGTGCCGGACAGATTGGAAATGACGTTTAGCTGGTTTCTTTTTCTTCTGGCGTGAAATTCATCAAACAAAAAAAGAAAAGAAGAAAAAGAAAATGAATTTTGGGACTCCTCCCTGGAGTTGCGGCTCTAGCTGTGTTCCATGCATGATAATAAAGGTGTGGGAGGAGACGTGTGTGTGTGTGTGTGTGCGTGTGTGGGGGGTTCTCAGAAACTGTGAGATTGGATGTATTCCCCAGAAAGCCACATTGAGGTTCATTACTTTTGTATGGCTTCTGTTTTGTGGTTTATCTTCAAATAGATTCCGTTTAAGATTGATTAAGGATGACACTAATGTATGGTGTGCTATTTTCTCTCTTTTAGTAGCTGAAATGTACACAGAGCCGGGATAAAAGAAATAAATTGCCCAGCAGAAATATATCGACATTGTATACCGTAGACCCCTCAAGCGCAGGAGGATGAAAGTAGATTCATGCATATCAATAATCTGAGGTGACAGCTGCAACATTAAATGATTTTAAAGCCATGAAATTTAGCATCTTCAGGGGCAACGTTCTCAGTTTCTTGCCACCTCCACACACAGGAACACCCAAAGGAGGGCAAGAACTGAAAAAACACAGAATCAACATTTTAGTCCCTGTTTGCTGTCCTTTTAATCTTACGCTGTACTCTTAGTTATTTTACACTCAATCTAATGCCTAATTACTTACTTCCCCACAACTGAAAGCAAACAGCTCTTACAATTATAAACGTTATACGCACAATTTGTTTCCCAAGATGCATTGCTGTCTGTGAGATTTTGTACAACCGCACCCAATTTAGGTCTTTGTTTGCAGTGTGGGTTTGCTGTGTGAGCCCTGGGGTCTGATGAGGTAACATGAGCAGCGCCGGCGCCCTGACATCCGACTGTACCAGCCGCACTGTACTAATGAGGAGCCCGCCGCCCCACCCCCTTCCTGATGGTTCACCCCACCTTCCACCTCCTCAGAGAGCCAGGGGAGGACACCAAAAGCAGAGCGGGGTGGGGGGAGAGACTGGGGAGTCTCCCATCAGCTCGGGTTTCAGAGTTGCAGCACCTCACATCACCTCTTACCGCCCCCTCAGTGCACGTGGGTAGACCCGGTTCAGGTGCCTAATTATCCCTGTCATCTCAGAGGCCCGTCTGACTGTAAAAAACAAAACGGTAAAGCCTGGCTTTGCCAGTTTGTACCCAGTGGCGGCGTAACTCATCTTACTGAGACTTGTAAATTATTCATTCACCAAGGTTAATGAAAATATGCTAATGTGAAAGCGCCCACAGTGAAAGAAGAAGATAAAATTGTGAGGAAACACTTGTCAAAGAATTAGAATGAATTCTGGCTTTAATTACGTTTACAAAGCAATTTCAAATGCAGATGAGATCAAAACAATACCAGATCTTTACATTCAATAAAAAACGAGGATGTTTAAACATTTATTTTAAAGAATCAGGTTTAGGGCAACATTAATACTTTATTTACAAATAATCTGTTCCACCGAAGGCTAAAGGAGTGACCAAATTATATTAACTGTACCAAAGCAATTGCGCTGCAGCTAATGTCCCAATATTAGCATGTTGTGAATGATTAAAGGACTAATGAATGCAGAACAAATAAAGGGAGAGGAAGAAAGAAGGAGGGAGAGAATTAAAGAGGTAGAGAAGCTGAATGAGTTTTCCCTCAGTCTCAGTGCTGACCTCACATTGTAAGACTGACTGTATGTTTACAAAGAGAGCGATGAACAGGACTGTCAGGGATCAGTGAGGCAGACTGAGAGTGAAGAGGCACAAGCAGTGATTCAGACCACAATCCATCACTGTGCTGCCACTCAAACCCACCGCCGCTCGCCCCTTACAGCCAATGCCCACTGCTTTCCCTTTCTGCTCACATTTCTCATTTCCCAGCGATCTCTCTTCATCTTCATCACTCTTCCTGTGTCACTATCTCTCACACCCCTCGTGTTTCTCTTCTGGTGTCGTTTGGTTTAGAGTTTTGGACAGGGGTCAGTTTCTTGCCCCAGTAAGTAGAACAGGAATATGGTTAAGTATTGTGGTTAAGTTTCAAAGTAGCCTTTAAACCCTTGAAAGCCTGGATGAGGCCGGTTTTTAAATGGGAATATTAACTGTATTGCGCTATATGTTTGTATACTGTATATATTTCATATACTATATATTGTATTAGTATATATGCTAGTATATTAAATCAACATCTGGTATTGTATGGATATCTTGTAATCATGTGATATGTTTAGTGTAGTTACTAAAAATGTGATTTATTGTGATCCTTTGGCGCGTTTTACAATTATTGCCCACTTATAGCTTATTATTGTAAGCTGTAAATATAATTATATATGTTAAACTGTGAATTGTATATAATTATAAAGGTTTATTGGTGAGTTATGAATAGGATGGAGCGGATGAGTGAAAAAAATCATTTAAACTGAAGTGAAAAATGGAGCAGGAGTTTATACATGAACCTTCATAAACGCTGCTTCAGCTGTCTGTTTAAACAGCTTTCTCCTGTTTTGTGCAGAAACTGAGCCATCCTAAGAAAACACAACATAATGGCCTTTTGGTGACCTGACAGGCTTCCTAGTGTCTGTTTCTGCTTGTGGTTAGTGAGCTACTGGTGTGATGTCATTAATCTTGTGCTGGCATTTCTCCAACGCTGGAGCGATTTAATCAATGACAAAAAGACTGAATGTACTGTTGAATAAGACTGGCTAACTCTGGTAACAATGAGTGCAGGTTGGTTAGCGGTTGTGAACAAATCTTTAAAAAAATTCTAACATTACAAATTTTATTCATTTGTAACGTTAAAATAATACACATATCATTCAAAGTATTTCTTTGAACGCAAAATATTAAAAAACCATTACCGCTCAGTCTCAGACTTCTGACTGTTTTTTTCCTCCGAAAGGGAAAAAACTAAACAGAATAAAAAATGGCCAACAGAGCCACAAGCATGATAGATAATTGGATTCATACTCATCAAATCTGATCTGGCTGGTGTGGTCTGTGCGGCTAAGAGCACGTTTTGTGGATCAATTAGATAAGGTCTTCTGTCTCTCCTTAAATCTGTCATTGATACGAATACAGAAGAAAGTGTTCATCTAAGCCACAGCGCCGCTGCAGTATGAAAACCGCTGGAAAATGGTGCTGGTGTTACAGATTCTGCCCGGAACTCAAACTAGCGTGAAATGTCAAGCAGCCACTTGCAGCAGGCAGATATAATTGATGTTTTATGACATTTACAGATGCGTTAAGCTGAGAACTCAAGCATGGTGCTACTTTAAATATGCGCTACCTCACTGGTCGACATGCCACACAAACCGTGTGAGAGATGGGCGTGATTAATGCATCACCAACAGCCTGCAGAGGCCCAGTCTGCTACTGACAGCCTTTACTGCATCCATTTACCTTTATATCCATTTAGATGGTCTGTATGTAGGGAAATTAAGACAGGTTTGTGTGCTAATTGTGTGCTATGTGTTAAGACAGACCTGTAGACTAAACTGTTCTGTGGAAGATGGCTAGGGAACGACACAATAATGAAACACATGCCTTGTAGTTTTAATATATAAGGCAATAATTTGTTAATATATAAGGCATCAATTAAATGAACATTAATTGATGTATATAGCCCACGTGGAGCCAGTGATCAAAATCTGACTTGTTTTAAGTTTAAATAAATTAACTTTATTTATAAAAAATATTTTTTTAAACTTTATTTAAAAAGATTTTTTTTACTTTATTTTTTTTACTTGTCATATGTTGATAAACATTAAAGCAAAAATTGACTAGCTTTTTGTAGTTTTCCTGTTTATTCACTACTCTGTAGTTCTAAAAACAACAAGAAACAATTGGGTGGGCTTTTAAATTGGGTGGGTTTATTTTAAATGAAAGAATATTATCTTAAAGGATACTGTTACACTTTTGGTTACAGGACACCTTTTTCCTTACAGTGAAATAAGTGAAACAGGGAGAAACAGATTCCCTTCATAACAGTCAAACCTGTTCACACAGCTAGTGAACTTAAAACAATCTCAGGACAGATTTATGGCTTTAGACGCTGCACACCTACTCTGACCTCTTGAATTTCAGGGTGTAGCTTGAAAAGTTGATCATTTACTGGGACTGGAGGACCAGCAAAGAGCCGCTGTAGCGCAGCAATGAGCCAATAAGCGGCGTTGTAAAGGCTAGCGTTATTGCTAAGGGGCCCAGGAAGGCTGAGTCTTTCACATGCTAATGTCTGCATTTCACGCACGTAGCGAGGGCGCAGACGCGGCTGTGCAGCTGTCTGCTGTTTTATCAGCTCTCTCAGTGGGTCCCTAATGAATATTCTTCTCTCTGGCAGTGTGCATGAGGCCCGTAATCAGGTTAAGAAGACTAGCACTTAGCAGGGCTTCTCAGTCTTCATCGTTACTAAACCATGACCCAGTCCAGGTTCCACATCCTGCTGAAAAAGACTTGGCAAACTAATGGCCAAACAAGAGCGGAAAAAATGGTTGAAAGGCTCTGTTGAAAGTCAGAACATCTGCTCCCGGGAGCTTTGTTTGTCTGTATCTTTGGAATATGTGTTGGAATATATACATACAGCTTTGTACAGATCACTGAATAATTTATTATGATTGTTGGTTTGGGGGAATTATGCAAAAGAAGAGAACTTTTGACACAAAGGCTGCACTGGGAAAAAAACAATACATAGTTATAATTACTTCAGTCTGTAAACTACGTTTTGGCAAGGCTGAAATTTTCAGCCCACATTTTGTGAATGTTGAAAGCAAATTATTGGTGAATTAATTGTCCTGCCGTGGACCCTTTGTTATTTTCCAATTAGTTTATATCTTCTAATCGGCGGTGACTGAAGGCTTAGGCGTTGGGTGATGTTAGCGGATAACCCCAAAATAGAGATAATCTACACAATGGCGTCTGTGAAGGGTACTTAATTAAGTCAACACTAATCATTAGCACATTTTCACAGACTCAAATATAAGGTCTGCAGATAAAGTAAACAGTAGCCGCATATTAATTGTGCGTTTTAAATGTTTTAATAGGTGGTTGCCCCTTAAATGCCCATTAACTATTTAAATGGATAGCAGATGCCTCTGAGATAGGTGTGGAAAGGCTGCACTGCGTTAATAAACGCAGGCCCAGTGAAATCATTGCTTATTTGCATTAAAACTAAACCAACAAACCAGTCATCGTTTTTTGTGGAGCGAAGTACCAGTTGAACCTCGTCAATGGCGTTTCAGGCAATTGAGCATCGGAGCCAATCGGTGAGAGAGTTCACTCTGATTGGCTGTTTGGATTAGTGAACCAGTGAACGGAAAAATAATTAAAAGTGATTGAAAAGTCAAGATGGCCGACCAGAAGGCTCTTTATTTTGAGGAGTTATCTAAATCCATCTCTGGTGAGCGAGATTGGTGTAAAAACAGTAAGCAAGCGTTGTTTTACCATAGACGACTGACAACTGCTGGTGTGTGATAAGTTTGTCTTCTCATTTATTGTCAGCTGATAGTGATCAGGGCTGATCAACTATAAAGAAATTAATAAACTATTATTAAAATTGCCTGTTCCCATTGTGTGCTACATTTAAAGTGTTCCTTAGACAGTTTTGTGCAACAGGCAGACAAAACTGTATTATTTACTGAAATTGTTGTGCACAGACCATTTGTTATGAGTGAGTGAATAATGCTAGAATTGTTATTTTGGAGAAACTATTTCTTTAAAAGCTCCCAGCCAGATGCTTCTAAAATAGGTCAGTGGCCTGTTGTTCTTATGCAACAGCCGGCTCTCCCTAAGCTCTCTCCTATCTGGAGTAGCTGGAAACGGGTGTTTCAGCTTTTTTCTGCAAATCGATACCTCCACAGCAACTCTCTCTCCATGTCTGAGCGATTAAGTCTTGCAGGAACAGGAATTCTGCACTATCCCTCCACAGGCCGCCTGCCACTCAGCTCCAGCAGTCAGATAAGTTCTCACACCGGGGAGAGAAACCTGGGAGGCATTAAGAGAGAGAGAGAGGGAGAGAGAGAGAGGGAGAGAGAGAGAGGGAGAGAGAGAGAGAGAGGGGGAGAGAGAGGAATGGATTTTACACACTTTTATAGGGTGAGAGAGAGAAAGAGAAGTAGAATGAGTTTTCTGACATTGTGACAGAGTGACTTCTTCACTTCTTTTCAGAACCATCAGTCAAAAGGCAAATTCATATTTGTGTGTGTGGACCTCTCTCTCTCTCTCTCTCTCTCTCTCTCTCTCGCTGACATTAAAACAGTGCGGACGAGCTTCTCAAGGTGTCCCGGTAAACAAACTTACACAAAGCGTCTGCAAACAGACAGAGAGATTACAGCATGTGAGATTAATGCCTCGTTGTTTAATGAACTCTTCCTGAACCTAATTACTGCACCCCTAAAAAACTACATCTGATGAGATTGACTTTGGCTTATTTGGAACGATAGCTCACAGACACCCAGTTGAGGTTATAAGAACGTTTCCCCAATATTTTTTAATGTTTACAAAAATGCTTTTTTGAAAGTCTTCGATAATATCCGTTTTTTAAGTAGTATTCGCATTATTGCTTGGATGTAGGAATGTTAATCAAACATTTTTAAAACTTTTTTTGCAATTTCATTTAAATGTTTTACAAACAACTTAGTAATGTTTTTTATATATAATATGTAACACTAAAAATGTAACACTACAGCATGTTACTCCAAGAATGTTTAATCATGTTGAGAGAACTTTTAAAGAACGTTAGCTGACATTCTGAGAACATTTCTTGTTGAATTGTTAGGTGAAGGGAGAAAAATTTGGTAGATTTGAAAATTCTCAAGATCACAAATTTGTTGCAGGCTGACAGATGATCAAAAAACAGAAGTTGTTGTTGTTTGTGTTGAACGTTTAATCTGTGACCAGAATTTTGATGCTGCTTTTTTTTACTAGATCCTATGGGATTAAACAACATGTGTTCTTTGTGGTTGGAATCCTGTAAAACTGCCGCAGGTATATGGAAACATCTGTTAGTGTAGATCAGGACAATGGGTGGTAAAGTTTGGTTGTCATGTTTCCAGTGCAATAATCGTTGCCTCTGTCATCTGTTTGAATGCTTCTGCAAAGTCAGGGTCATGTGATCACGCTGTGTGATGCACAGGGCAATAAGTACACAGATACAAACAGAAGTAATATTTTGCTAGTATGTCCACTGGAAAAAAAAACATTATTTTTGTATACCTGTATGCAACCTAGCAGACACACTGTTGAAATGTGAGTGTGAATGCAGGTGGTTTTAGCTAAGCTAGCTTAACATCATAAAATATCTTTTCCTATATCTATAAAGCAACAGTTGTAGGAAATGTTCCTTTACATGTTATCTAGTTGAGTAAAACCTCTGTTTAAACCACAGTCCCTCTTTAGTCTGGAGGATGGTAACAAAATTCACCTTTTGTTGACTAAATTTCAAGTAGTATGTTTTTGAAATGAGCCATTTTCAAGCACAGTAAACTATTCATTTGCTTTTGGTAAGTTTTCTTAGAGTCCATATGTGCCGTTGAAGTAAAAAAGTATATTAATTTTTAAAATTATATTATAATTTGTTATAGTTATTATCCATTTTAATGGTGCAACAACTGTGTTTGTAGAAACATATAGACACAAATCAAAAATAATCAACAATGAAACTGTCCCAGTTTCAGACGTCGCACACATGGACCCTAAACCCTCAAATTAATCTGTCTGACCATCTGCATGAGGAACTTTGAGAGGGTCTCTAAAAAAGTTCACACCTCACTTTTCTGTGCTAATGAAAAGAGTCCAGTCATACGTCTGCGTGACAGTGGCTAAAGCGAGACCCCTCAGCCCACATTGCCCTGGTCTCCATGGCGATGAGGCCTCCTGACCTGCCTGTCAGCATTGCTAATGGCCATTGTTGTGAGCCATGACCTGTGAGCTTCTCATGAGCAGATGGAGGGTTTGACCCCCACCCAGCCTTAGTGCTGCTCCGTTACCCAACCACCCTCCCCTCTATCAGCTGCCCTGATCCCAAAGAAACAGCATGACAAAGCAGGAGATGTGGGAGAGGGAGCGCAGTACAGCCGTCACTGTGGCAACAGAGGAGTGGAGGGTGTGTGTGTTGTATGGGCCCCTGCAGGCTCAGGCAGCAGCAGGGCACACTCCCATCTGCAGGCGGGGCCCCCAGGGGCCACGGATAGAGTGAGGGGCCTAATGTCAGCTGAGACGCCGCCTGTGCTTTACACAGCATTCGCACAGACTCGCAGAGACATACATCAGGACAGGCTGGGCATAAATATTGGTGCAGAAAATGCACACACTAACACGTTACGATATGAAGCATAGCAGCTAGCTTGCACAAACTCTCTCTCTCCCACACACACACACACACAACGCATGATGAATAACAGCTACAGAGGTTGGTGGGGTTACAGAGTAGAGCAGCAAAGCTTCAGCATTCACTCTGTGGGAGTCGAACTCAAATCCCCACAGTAAGACTCACTGCAGAGTTAAGCTGATTCAATGCATAACCAATTCAGCTGATTCAACTTTATTCAATACACCAAACACAATACACCCTCCTCAGTCCACTGTCTTCTTCAGGAAGGCACAATCCGCGTCTGGGCTGCCAGACATCTCACTGGAAAATGCTTGTATGCATATGTGTGTATTTATAGATGACGGATTTGGAAGTTGTAAAAATGTACAGCTGTACAAATGCTCCCGTTCACCAATCACAACATAATAGTGAATAATTTCTGATGGCAGGTAATCAAGAGGAAATATAATATCGCCAGCAATTTAAACATAATATTGCAGTTGTATATGACTGTTGTTATATAAGCACACATTGTCTTTGTTTAATCCACTAGCACAAATGTCCCATACATCTGTCTCACGGTGTTTGTGCAAAAAAGTTTGTGCAGTTCGTATCTGTAAATGGTATGTCTAACCTTAACTTAATGAAGTCGATTGCGTTGATTTTAAAATTGATGATATTTATTCATTTTTCATGTTCAAGTTTCATTTTTTTCATGTTCAGGATTTTTAAAATGTCTTATAAAGTATGGCATGTTGTTTTTCAGTTATCATAACATTAGGAAAAAAATTGGGAAACATTAGGAAAAAAACTTGACAGTGACAATTTAATGTTTGTTTTGTCAAGCTTTAAATGACACAACCTGAGAGTTAAATAGTATTTCGGCCTATCATTTCCCTGACAAAATGTTTTCAATGTTGTTGTTAAAGTCATAGAAAATATATATAATATATTTTCAAATCTTTCTGTAACCCAGCAGGTGTCAGGTAAAGAGAGCGAGTCTTCAGTCTCAGGGGAACTAACTGTGTGTGTGATATGAGGCCTGGAGGCCTCGGATATCAGTGCTGTGGTATCATAGAGAAAACTGTGGAGAGAGAAAGAGAGGGGAGAGAACAAGCCCCTCGAGGGGGATGGCCCGGGTCCCATCTCCTCTCCCTGCCTCCTCCTCCTCCTCCTGGAAGCTCGCCATCTGCCACAGCTGCTGCTCGGCGCAACCGCCACTCTAATTGACAATGAACCCAAAGGCGCAGCGATAATTGTGGCTGGCCGCTTTGGCAACTTCAGCGGGTTTCAATTCCTTCCTTTCAGGATTCATCAAACCCCATCTGCTCCTCTCTGTGTGTCTGGCATCTGCCTCTCTACCCCTCCCTTCAGCTCCTTCCCCTCTCCTGGCTCTCCCTCTTTCTTCTCCTCCCCTTTGGACAGTCCAAGCTTTTGTGAGATGCTTATTAGAGAGTCGGTCGGCGGGTAACCCTGAGAGGTTAACCACACCCCAGAGGAGTGCAGCCGTGGAGGGGGCAAGCGCTGTTTGTACAATCCAGAGGCAGATAAAGGGCGCTTTGTGGTTTTCTGTTTCTCTGCCTCGGTTGCTGCGTTTCTGCGTCCTCCCCCTTTTCTTTTTTAAAAGCTAAAGAAAAGTGTCGTGTGTCGCCAAGCACGGGTGGGTCAGCCTGTGTGTGTTTGCGTGTGTGTGTGCAGGGTTGGTTTTCTGCCCTCGCTTGATAATTTTGCCACATTATTAGGACAAAGTTATTTGATATCTGTCTATGTTTATATACTGTGTTTATATTTTATATAATATTAACAATCTAAGTAACAATCTTTTAACCTGGCAATAATGTTAATACATTTAAAACCTGAATGTTCCCAGAATATGAAAATAACATTTTTAGCATTTTTAGTTATTTAATGGACCTTCCTAAAACCTAAAACTGTTGGCCGGGTAGATAAAATAGCAAAAAATTTGCTAACAACTATTGTAGAGCTTTTCTCAAAACTAAGGCCACTTTATGTGAATTTTTTGCAGTTTTAAACTAACTGTTGCCAAGGTGATTTGTAGTGGATGTATGAGGTCATGTCAGGTTCTCACAGGTGTCCTGGCAAAGAAACCAGATATTCCATATGTTTGACAACCACAAAATGTCACAATACTTTCCCTCTTGTTTTCTAATTTTCATTTTGCTTGCGCTCTTTCTTGCTTTATTTTCTCTAAATGCTTATTCAAACATTATGATGTTTAAACTATCTAGATGCTTTTTGGTGTCAGTCTATATAAATGAATCATTGTTATATGTGCATTAGCCACTAGCCTCCTGTTAAATGTATGTTTAAGTGATGTTTACTTTGCCCACTGCTATGGCTGTTGCAAATCACTCTGGATCAAATTAGCCGCTAAGTCAGTCCCTGATCTGTAAATGATTAAAGCCACTCCTGTCAGAAAGATGGCTATCAGTTCTGTGTGTCTCCATTAGCTGTGTAGTGAGCTTTGCGGACAGTTGTCTACCCTGGACGTCTCTGGGGTACAGCTGAGAGTTGGCACACAGACAACATCAGACAGCCAAGAGGGGATTGTGGCTTTGCCATGCCAACTGTCTCTGCCAACTGAGTCTTCTCTGTGCCAGGCTCCTGTCACACACCAGATATGTGCGGCCTGCCCAGCTTCGCTCCTCGCAGGCAGGCCGGAGCTGAACAGGGCTGAGGCTAATTGAAGACAGAATCCCCAGCTGTCTAACATAGATAGAATTCTGCGCGAGAGCTAGAAGGATCTAAAAACAGAAATAGGGTGAAAAAGCTTCATGTGAGCTTCGTGAGTGGCGTTTACATCAGGTTGTGATGTAATTTCTCTTAAATGTAGCACAGCTGCTGTTTGATGTTATAGCCGTTTTTTTGACTTCCTGTTTCTGACAGATTTACCAACGTGATTGTAAAGCGGTATGACAGAAATAAATTAAAACAGAAATTGCACTTTGTTGCATATGATAAATGAATAAGTAAATAGGAAACAGAGGAAAAACAAGGATGAGTTGCACAGTGGCAGAAATAAGCTGACAAATTCATTCACGTCACTGATTTATAATACACTTTTTAAAGTAACTTTAAAAGCGTAGAGGCCTTGTGGCAAATCTGGGGCACAGCGACACTCATTTCGTTACTGTGCCACAAATTACTGCCTAATTAAAACAAATGTTTTCTGACCAAAACGGTTGTAGGGACAGAAAAATCAGCAAGACTGTATTCACAGGCCAAAAAACTTCTATGATTAAGTGCTTCCATTCGGCTTCTCATCTGCCGTGACATGCTGAGGATGTATTTTTAGTTCTCTGTGGGTTTGATGTGACCGATTAATGAAGGCCTGTGATGCCAGGGCAGTTTCAACACTCCGCCAGTGCACTCTGTTTGGAGCGGCTGCATAAATAATGGGAACATCGTGTTCAACAAATAGCCCCGTGCCAAAATACACTCATACATAGTAAATTATGCTTCTGAAATACAGACAGCTCTGAACTCCACCGTACCGCGACTCCTTAAATCAAAGTCTTAAAATGGCAATACTTCTGTACTTGTAGTTCTCAAGTTGGAGAGGAAGGAAACAGCTCTCGCAGCTACAGTTTGAGGTAGATTGTGGATGTTTATGTAGGTAAATACTGGTAATTGGGACACTTTTTAATCATTTGTCATTGGCATGGAAAACATGATGCAAGAACATTATTTAGACATTTTTTAAATATGAAATGTTTTTAGAATGTTCCACTGAACTTAAAAAATAATGTTTTGATATATATATATATATATATATATATATATAACATTAAAAATTTCCACTAACTTTACTTCATCAACAGAACTTTTTTGATAACTCCCAGAAAACGTCAGGCAACATTCTGAGAACGTTCCCTGTTAGCTGGGAAGAATTGCGCTTGCATGCTGCAAAGAACAAACTTGCCATGTTATTGCAGCACCCAAAAGTGCAAGCAACACCAAACGCTCAAACATCCCACTGTGTTTTTACACAGGAGAATACAGGGCCCAGCGGGACGGACACGGCCTGTTCCCACAGGCTGAGGCTTTGCACAAGTCCCTGTGTTTTCCCAGGAGACCCTGTAGATGAAGAGGGTGGGTCACATGACTATTCCTGCTGCACTTTAAAGTCAAAGAATGAGATTTCAGATTAACACCATCAGCACGAGTTGACACACTGTTACGTAGTTTTGTATCTCATACAATTGATGCAGATTTTTAACAACGTAAGTGTGAGAAAATGATCCATTTTGGAAGAAATCTTTTAGTTTTGCCTTATATGTCTTAAACTATTACATTTACTCTATATCCCATTTCCCTACATGTTTCCCAGCATTGTCAAGGTTCTTCGTCCATGGCTAGAGAAAATCTCAGGCCTCGAACCTGCGGCCATCAATCACCCCACAGCCAGACAAGCAGAATATCAGAGCATGAATGTGCGACCGGCCCCCTCTCCTCTCACCTCTGACCTCCTCCTCTGTGCCAGCAGGGAGATGCGGAGAGAGACGGATATGTGCTGCCGTCATTGATGTTTCTAACCATCCCTGAGGAGCAGATAAATATCCTTGTTTGGGTCTCAATGCTGAGATTTCTCCAGCTTAGTAGCCGCTGCCTCTGAACCCTATATGAGCCTGTAGCATCAGAGAGGGATTTGTAAGGATATATGGGAGTCGTTCTAGGCAGCGTTCACATCCAATTTTGGTTTTTATTTGGAACTAGATTGTGGAATATGAGGCAGTTTTTTAGCTGGATATGAAAAGCAAAGGGTCACTCTTCAGCTAACAATTTTAGGTTGTGGGAACGTTTTCCTAATGTTTCTGTTAAGTAAACAGAATTCATTCAAAAATTGAATAAAATGTTATGAACATTTTAGGATTTTCAAAAATTTTAGGATATTTAAAACCACAATTTTAATAACAGTAGTGCACTAACTGCTTAAATAATATTTTTGTTATGTGATATATAACATAAAAAAATTACTACTAATGTTACTGCAAGAATGTTTTGATAACTTTGACAAAACATTAACCAATGTTGTGTAAATGTTCCCTGTTAGCTAGGTCCAACACCCTGAGAGAACTTATATATCCATTGTGATAAAATGGACTAGTTAGAAAACTTTGCTGTTCCACCTTTACATAACTTAGAATAACCTTATTGCGTGTATAATATAATATTATGTGTGACTTTCTGGGTAAATAATAGCTGCATGTGTGGTTAACCTGCCTCAAACGCTTGCAAGAAACGTGCGTTTGCACCCGAAATGCTCTTTAATCTCACAGAAATGTGAATGCTGATGTCATCTGTTCAGACTCATCGGTAAGACTCATAAACGACGCAGATGGTATTTCCAATTTCCTTTCCGACAAACGTCAAATTTATTTTTTTTTTATTTGGCTGTGTACGCGCAGTATGTAAATAAGAACCTTTCTGTTTAAAAACGTTTCGCCGCGGCGCTGAATCTTTTTTCCCCGTCTCTGAGATGGTATGTCAGAACCTTAATTTGCACCTCCAAAATATTCTATCAGCACCGTGGCACCGTGTTTTTCTGGATGTCATGTAGACGCCAAGACGAAATGTGCAGCTAATTATGGGGGAATATGCAGCAGTCCAACGTGTAGTTAGTGCGGTTGGGCTGTAGCAATGGATTCAGACAGCCAAATCCATCACCAGCCATCTGGTTACCTTAGTGCCATTACCGCTCTGACACGTTCTGCTTGGGATCTGTCACCACCAATTGTGTAGCCCTCAGTCAGACAGAACAGCTCATTTGACCAAGCAATTTTTAATTTGCCCAGCACCCAGTATTTGACGGAATATGCGAATCGTTGCTTTTTCATGTTTCTGACAATTAAATGGAAATTTAGAAGAGTACGCATGCTTTAAAATGGTGATTCGAAATGAAACGCTCGGGTGCTACACGCAGATGTTGGGAGATGTCTTTTGAGCGGTGATGTTGGGTTTATTTGTGAGGAAGTAAATTGTAAGTTACACTGCAAATACAGTTTGTATGCACACGCCTGGAGGGGGGAAATAGAAAACAAAATATGGTGGTGTGTTGGTTTTGAGCTGGTGTAGATGGTCTTCTGGTCTGGTCAAGTTGGTGTTTAGCTTATTGGCTAGCTGGTTTAGAGATTATCAACTGACAACTGGTGGACAAAAACCCCCTAAAACCCTTAAAACAGAGCGGTAAAATCAGCTTTTTTAGCACAATACTGTTCAGTCAGGTCCATATTCTGAGCTTGTGTATTGACATTATTGTACAATTAGATTTAAACAGCATCTTAAATCTAATTCCCAGAATCAAAGAACAATCTAATGGCCATTTCTGGTGAGTCTCCTGCAATCTCATCTTCTTACACTTTCAGATATATTAGACAGATAAAAAGGAAATTATCCAGCGAGAATCAGCCACTGGTTATTATTTACAGTGCAGAGGGTTTGTCTATCAACCGTGAAGATATATGCAAACATTTGTAATGTTGCATTAATGTTTTTAATTATAAAGGCAGAAACAACTTGTCTGTTCTGTGATCTCACACTGGTGTGTTTTACACACCACAGCAGATCTGACTTTATCTTCCCACACTGTGTTTATAATGGAATCTATGAGAGCGTTTCTTGACAGGCAAGAGACAGCAATAGACACAGTTGCTTAATCAGGCATTGAGTCCCACACGCTACACTCCCACCTCAGCTGTCATACTGTAGTCATTATCTTACACATTGTCTTTGCACATTAATATCGCATTTGTCATTGACTATTACTTAAGACAAAAGGACAGTATGTGCAGTTTAATTATAATCCATCACACTAACAAAAACAGAAGCTATTTTAAATATCATTAAAGGTCTGTGTTAAGTAACGAGTCCCTATGTAAATCCTGTGTGTGCTCAGCCTTCCTGTAGCTCAAATGGTAGAGTGTTGCGTTAGCAATGCAAAGGTTGTGGGTTCGAGCCCAGGGAATACAAGTATTGATTAAAAAAGTATTGATTATTAAATATTAATCAATTTAACATTGAAGTCGCTTTGGATAAAATGTAAATGTAATGCTTGGTATATGTGCTGTAAGTCAGAATGTACTTACTAAACATTCAGAGAACATTGTTCTCTAAGCGTTCTCTCAACATTACCACAAAGTTCTTACAGTACTGTCAGTTGTTGCTGTACTTTTATGTTGTATATCATATCAAAAACGTTTCTCTTAAATTGTTACTGGAACATTTTAAATAGATAACATAATTTAAAAAATGCTTAAATAATGTTCTTACAATCAAGCAATAACATTGATAGAACATCTATAAATGGACATTTTGTACATTCTTAGAACGTTTTTCTTGGTTAAAGGAAGTGTTCTCAGCCTCAAACTGTGAGCCGGGTCTTTGCTTTCGTGTGGTACTTCATCTTGCTCCAGTCAGAAGGCCTCTGGTTCTTAATTATGAAGTTATAACACCTCCATCTTTTGTCTTCATGTCTCCGTAATGAACCCTGCTGCTTGATTCATTGTCAATACTGTGACAGAACAATACAGCAGCCTTCAGAAAGAGACGGCAGACAGCCGCTGTTCCTCTGCACATTGATTCACAGTGTTAATTTGGGCCTGGCAGAAGAAGTTGAGCTGGTGCTGTGCAACACACTAAAGTAATTACAGCCTTTAAGCGAGGATTGAGCCATGAATCTGCATTTATATTTCATGGCCTCATTGAACCTCCTGTGAAGTGTGTGAATCAGCATCTACGGTAGTTTACGGGACTCTGGTAGTTTAGTGCTCTGTTATTTCCTGTAGTTAAGAGAAACTGTGTGAGAATCGCAGTCATTTGTACGTGTTTGCTGAAGACAGTCTGTGGTGTTTATGTTTCTACAGTCATGAAGTTTAAAGATGGTTGTATGTTGAGGCTTGCTGTTTAAAAAACAATGAATAAAAATAAAAAATCAATCTTTTTCTAACAAAGATTTACATTCACACAAGGTTTACATTCATTTTGTTAAAGTTTAGGAGTACACTAGCATGGAGTAATGCCACACAACTGTAATTTTAATTTGAACTCTTTAATATCTGACATCACATTGTCTGTTTATTGTCACTGTTTATTTAATTCTCTGCTCTCTTATTGTATCATTTCACTACCTTGTAATGCAAGTTTGTATCCAGAGAGCGAGCAGTGGGCGGTCCGTGCAAAGCAGAAACAGGTTTACGCCTCCCATTTAGATCAGATTCACACAAGCGGAGCATCAGAACCGTTCTCACTCCGCTTCATCTCTGCATCATGTGTGAATACCACCGGCGTGTGTGTTCAGTTTTAACACACTGTAGAAGCAAACACGGGTAAACATATACATTTAAATAACAATCACATAGAATGATATTACAATCACTCATGTACATCGGCACTCACTCGTGCAGAATAGCTGATTTGATTAAGTCTCAAGCCCCCATTATTATGTTAGGTAGGTGGTGTAGAATTTCAATGATAATCCATAATGCATGACCAGCTCTGTTGCCGTGGAAACATAAATTCAAGGTTACCGGCTTGCAGACACATAACCGGCTGCACCGAGGAGGTGCTGCTCAAAATTCTGCTCAGGGAGGTGAAGCATCAATCAAACTGTCGCAGATTGCAAAGTACTCATAATCAGATGGAATGCCTAAGAGAGAGAGAGAGAGAGAGAGACAGAGAGAGAGACAGAGAGAGCTCATGTCATTGGGAATATGTAGGCAAACAACAGTGTTCCACATTAAAAGAAGGAGACTATATAATCTTCTTTGCAGACCCTGTCCATATACACACACCTATAGCCTACATACATACATACATGCATGCATGCATACATACATACATGCATGCATGCATACATGCATGCATGAAGCCTTCATATGGAACCGGTCAATTTGAGGCTGTACGTTTTTGTTCATTACCAGGCAACCGACTCTCACTTTATTTGCTGTTATCTTCCTCAGGCAGGCTGGGATGTGACCTTAGCTTCTACTGTGCAGAGATGATGGAAATCCATTCTCAACAGAGACTGATGCTGTGTAAGACAGCCACAGGCCCCCTGCTGAGAGAGAGAGAGAGAGAGAGAGAGAGAGAGCATGACTTCTCACTTTAGTCCAGCAACTTTCTGCAAATCTGTCACGAGTTTGCCATTACCTCACCCTCTGCATGAGGCTGCAAGCATGAATAATCAAAAAGAGATTTAGATAAATCCTTGGACGATACTGTGTAAATATTTTCATTCTTTTCATTTGTGCATCTTGTGTTTGTGTGGCAATAGTTCAGTTCTGAGGAAAACAGAAGTAGGGGTCAGTGAATCATTCATACTGTATGTTTGAGGAAGATTTAGGTCATCTGAAAAACAGAGACGTGTTTTCCAAGAGCATCTTGTGAAAATGGAAGTTTGAGTTTTGATGCTTGTAGTTCATGTGTGTTAGTTTTGGGGCCACATATATGCTAGTGAACTGCTAACAATGGTAAAAACACTTATATCATCTACAACTGCACACATTTAAAATGTACAGACTTTACCTGAGCCAAAAAAATTGCACTACATAGATTCTGGTCAATAAAATGCTCTCCTGAATTAGCATGCCCCTCCCTTAACACCACCTGCAACTGACTGCCCAACTGGAATTTTATGTTGTAACGTTTCCATCCAGTAATGAAAACATTAAAAATGTTATTTTGAACATTCTAGAAACGTTTAATGTTATTGCTTGTTTTTAGAACATTGTTCAAACGTTTTTAATTCATTAACAGTTTTAAAACGTCAAACTTATTTAAAAAATTATGTTTGATGTATAATATATAACATGTTACTGCAAGAACGTTTTTTTGATAACTTTGACAGAACTTTTAGAGAATGTTAGCTAACATTCTAAGAATGTTCCATGTCAGCTGGGTAGCAGGTAGCAATTCACTGACATTAACATAGCAGTGTTTTACGTAATTGTAGAAAAACTAAGCCTTTATCACACACACTCTCTCTCTCTCTTTCTCTCTCTCTCTCTCACACACACACACACACACWCTCTCTCTCTCTCTCTCTCTCTCTCTCTCTCTCTCTCTCTCTCGCTCTCTCTCTCACACACTCACACACACACACTACTGCATCTGTCTTGGCAGCAGTTTGCTAGTAGTCATAAGAGGAGTTGGTCTGGCTCCCAGAGCTGTGATTGTGTTCTGGGGGATGTTGTTCAGAAGAACTATGTCTTTATAACATTTCAGGCTTTCATTTTAACCAGCCTATAGCCTGTTAGGGAGGCGAGGCCTTGCGGCTGGTCCATATACATGTACATGTGGTTTTGGAAACACCTGATCTCAGATGCATGAAGATACTTTCTCTCTGATACTTGTTCTCTGAGCTTGGCTGACTTTTTGGAAAGCTGGAAGAAAGACAGACTAGTCAAAAAAATAAAAACAGCCTTTTGCTCTATGAATGAGGCTTCTAGTCTAAAGCCTTTGTTTATATTATTCTGAGGGAATCTGCCTTGTGGAAATCAGGTGGTGTGCTTGGAACTGTGACTGTATCCTAAATTTGTATTCATAAGGTTATAAGTCCAGGGCAATGGGGGTCAGTTCACTCAATTGGTCAGTGGTCTCTCTTGATAAAACAGAGGCAGAGTCTGATGAAAGCTTCATGGTCTGTGTCACATTGTTTATTTTTTTATCAGGAACAAAAGAAAAAAAACATTGGTTGCGGCTTCTTTCTCTCCATAAATATTGAACATATAGGGCGGGATAAGATTGGCCCGGCCTGCTCCACAGCAGATAAGCTCAGAAGAAATCGGGCAGGCCTGCGGAGGGTCCCATTTGCATGACATATACAGTGGGAATAGTCTTTACAGCAGAAGGAGCGGAAATAAATCCGTATTTGATCGTATCTTCAAATATGAATTTTTTTAATCAGACAGGGAACGTTTTCAGAACATACTTTTAAAGTTCTTTCAAAGTTATCAAAAAGGTCCTTTCAATAATGTTAGAAGAATGTTTTTGAATATTATATATCAAAAATGTTTTTAGAAAAGTTACAGAATTAATCAAAATTTCTATTATGTTTTTAGAACCAAGCGATTATGTTAATACAATATCTAAGAAAGTGGACTTTGGAAGTTGTATAAATTTTAGAATAACACTTTAAATGTTTTTGTTACTTAATGGAAATGTTAGGGAAACGTTTTGATATTGTAAAATAAGGTTTGTATTAGTCTGCAGGCATTCACTGTTGTTCTCATGCTCATTTGTCTTTAACCTTGTGATGATTTACGAGATGAGAAACAATGATAATGTTGTTTATCCCAAATTCACTTTATGCATTTGTGAGAAATTTATGAAGTCCTGAGACAATTCGTCAACACTGTGCACAATTTACTTATTCCCTGCTCTATTTTTACACTGCAAGGTCATACAGACATATTCATATATCCGTCTTCCTCTGGCTATGCATGAATGAATCCATACCTGAATGTTGTAGAAAATTGTTTTTAACCATATAAATGTCTGCTTCACATCTAGCAATGAGTATTACAAAAATACACTTTGCGTTACATTGGCTGGGCAAACCTGGACGCCTTTGTTGTCTAGCGGTCTAAAATCTTTGGTAAAAACACAAGCCGCTTGTTCAAATCTGTGCTTGTTTATGCCAATCCAATATATTCAAAACACAGACTGTCAGACCTTTGTGCATCACTTGAGTCTGTCAAACCAATTTAAAGGTTTTGGCAGCAGGGCTCAGAGAGAGTTTTAATGAAGTTCCAGGCAGAGTGCATGCTGGGATTGTTTTTGCCAGGGCCTCTGCTGGACACGTCCATTGCCCCGGGGACCTCCATTGATTGTCTGCCTGGCATAATGCCTGGAGTTACCAAATCTGCTTTATGAGATATGACGACGCATGCTTACCGAATTGACATCAAATATTTATGCGCTCCCTCGCTGTAATTATGCGAATATGTGCGTGTCTACGGAGGACAGGCTAGTCAGGTTTGAAAATGCTGAATGCGTACGTTTTATCTGTCACCTGCAGTCGCTCTGTCCCAATTGTATATGCATGTATCTGGCCGGCGGGAGAGCACTGCGATAACCGAGGATTTCATTAGTCTAAACTTGATTTCCTCTGGGGTATTTCCTTCCCGCTTGCAAATTGATCCAGCTAGCTTTCAAGAAGGCAGGCGGCCGATCAAGTAGTCAGACTCAGAGTGGCCACATGTGGACCCGGCTCATGTTCCAGAACTTTCTGGAGTTGAGCTTTGATAGGTCACCTCTAGAAGCAGCAGCAGCTAAGCTAGTAGGTCTTCAAATGATTTCTTACTGGGTTCAGCTGAAAACCTCTGAAAGCCTTCCAAAGACATAAGACCCTCCTGACAGGAATCGTTCTCAGAATGTTCTCTAAAGTTATTTCAAAGTTTTTAAAATGTACTTGCAGTAATGCTACTAGAACTTTTTAATGCTGTATATATCATACATGAAATGTGTAAATGTGAAAGTAGTTAGTAGAACGTTTTAAAAATGTTACAGCTTATAACCAAGCAGACATTTTGACATTCATAGAACTTTTAAAATAACATTTTTGTTCCTTAGGAAAACGTTCTTCCAACCTAACACTGCTAGCTGGGTTCATTCTGTCGCCTCCCATTTCCGCTTTCTTCCTTTTCTTTTTGCGGATGAGTAATGAGGACTGTGCCTTTTTTATTTGTGCTCTCCGTTCTGTTTGCATTTCTTATTACCATTCAGATAAGTGAATCCCAAGGCAAAGCTCTGGCCTTTGGCGCTATCATTCAACTCATTCTCTTGCTGTTTATTTAGGCCCCTCCTCCAGAACTGAATTGAAACGCCAGCCGAGCTCAAGTCACTTTTTGTATGCATAGCCATTATTAAGGTGACAAGATAGCATCTCTCCAGTGGGGGGTCTGGAAGGGGCCATTGGATGGGCCATTCCTGAGTGTTTTGCAAATGAATGCAGGGTTCAAACCCTCACCCACCCTTCCAGCTTCTGTCCTCTGTTGTTTCCACTACAGTGTGTTTCTGTACGGCCGTCAGCATTTTCAAGCACAGTCCTCATTGGTCCTCAAGGCCGGTGTGTGTGTGTGTGAGCTTGTGTACATTGTCGTCAGTAAAGCAAGGCAAATAAATGTCTGTTGTGATGTAAGACAGGATTAACAGACCATTTGCATATCTTTAAAATGAAATACTATAAGGAAAGCACAACTCATAACAGATATTATAATTGTATGATTACGGTTGTTATTCATTTGACTCAAATAATTCAAAATTATGCAACGCTTCTGAGAGTAAACAATGACGTTTTATTATGTAACATCTGGCCTGCATTTCTCAACATGCAAATGACTGGTAATTAGCAAAAGATGCAGATTACACAATTTTTCTTCTGTGTTACTGAGAAAATCTACATATTCACTATTTGTTTCTTTTATTACAGAACATTCACTAAAACTGATATATTTTTACGTTTTAGGGGAACCCACAGGAAAAGAAAATCACAGATGAGCTCTCCTTAATATCTCAATTATTTCTCCTAGACAGCTGTGAGATTAAATGGAGAGCAAATGGAAAGTCTCTTGCGTCTAAGATATTTCTACTGAGGAAAAGACCCATAAATCTCACAAACGTCTCCAAAAATCTCCTGAGTCATGAACGAACAACCTCTGAGATTTCTTTATTTCTCAGTACTTAAGAAGAAAAACTATTTCCATTAAAAAATATAAAAATTTGGCCTTGAGAGAAACTTAGGTTTAGATGAACATACATCAATCTTTCTGTGGTAATCTGCACTGCGTTCGGTTATGCTAATCTACAACAAGCAGTGTGACGTTATGCTAATTGCTTAATATGAAGATTAAATACCATAAATCAGATTACACACCCGACAGGTTCTAGTGCCTAATATGAGGCCTGCAAAACGCCTCTAAGCCCTGAAGCAACACCCAGATGTTTAAGTAAGCAGAAATGTAGCCTGAGGAGACGGCCAGCTGTTGATAGCAGATACATTCTGACGGACGGAGTGTGAACACAGATAGTGGTGACTGGTCACGACGGGCCTCTCTCCTGTTCTTCAGTTCCTGTAACAGATGGCTGGCCTGAGGTGTTGATTTTTATAATGCCTCTCTTTCTCTCTTTCCCTCTTTTGCCTTTTGCCAGGATTGTTACATGGCTAAATCTCTTCTAAAAAAAAGTTTGACAGACACTTTAAAGTGAAAAACAACCAGGATTTGGCAGCAACACATGTGGCGGGAATGCTTGTTACGTTTTTTATAAACTAATACGAGTTATTTAGTTCAAACACGCTTGTGGCGAGCCGGCGATGTCCGCCGGTCCGTTTCCATATGTACAGCTATAATCGACACCTTTGATCTGCCCTGTAAAAGTTCAGCAGCCATTAATGATGTTCTGGACCATGCAAGGTCACAGTAACATGTCAAAAAGTCAAAGACTTCCTACAGAGAGAAACAAAATTATCTGCAACCCAGACATGAACTCAGCCAACCTCTTTTTTAATAATGACAAGCATCAAAGACACACTGCCCATGGATTTTACGTCTCTCTAATGACTTACAAAGAGTCTTTAATGTTTATTTTACAGTTACATGTGGATGTTTAAAAGCTTGTTTTCGTAACAGCGCATCTCAGAATGTGCAGCGGCGTTTGGAGAAGGTCATGCTGTGTTTGTGTGGAGATTCGCGGCTCTGTTACAGGAAGATGTTGGAGGCCATGGTGGAGAAGCAGGTGATGACAGGGTTGATATGATCTCACAGGAAGTGCTGATGGATCCTGAGCTGGTCAGACATGAGGGCGTTCGGATGAGGGTGAGACAGGCCACCTGTTCAGGGCAACTGTCACCACAGCAACAGATTTACCAGAAAATGCTGGTTTATTCTGATAATTGCTTGTGTTTCTCTGGTAAAACAAAACTGAGAACTGTTTGAGAGAGAAACTGCTGGCGTGTTTCATCCCAGCATGTAATTTTAAGTGGATGTTTCCCAAATATTTCTGTTCACTAACTAAAACATTAGAAATTTGTTCTAGGAATGTTCTAGGAACGTTACTGCTTGGTTATAAGAACATGTTTTTAAAATGTTTTAAAATTAATCCACTAACACAGGGATTAATCCACTAACACAATCCACAGGGATAGCATTATATATGTGTGTGTGTGCATTTGTGAACTTTTTGAGAACATTAGCCAACAGTCTGAGAACATTTCCTGGTAGGGTAAAACCTATTTTTTGCATGACCAGTTACACCATAAACAGGAAGCCAAAAAAACATTTTGAAACAAAAACAATTGCTGTCTCCCAAATGTGACAGAATAAAACAAACAGACCAGAAACTGGATAAGAAGCTCTGTTCAACAAAAACTATCTCCAGTCAAAATCAAGTCATTATTTCATTTCCTAAGATAAGTGCAACAGTCTTAAAAGCTTGTTAAACTCTTTCAGTCAAATGCTAATTCTGGAAAAGCATAAACAGTGGCTGGAGGGAAGGAGCTATTGTTGCCAGACGAGAACCTGTTTAGATGCAAGCAGTCAAAACAAAATAAACAGATGTATTATCAACAAAATGTCCTGCGAACACAGCAGAGCAGCAACGGTTTATACTAACATATTAGCATCATGCAAAAGCAATGAAGTTTATCAGCGTAATGCTATCATAAAATCTTAACTTTGATTCATGTATCATATACACACAGTGTAGATAAAGTGTTAGAAGACATGCCAGCCATAGGAACAACAATGTTTGTGCAAAAGATTCAGGGATATTTTTAGCTTATCGTTATGCAAAATATAATGGAATAAGTGCCAACTGGTTCTCAGTGTTCCAGGTCAAACGGGTGAAACTTGCAGATTTGTTGATGTTATCTGAAAACACATTTGAACAACAGTGGAGTGGCTCTATAAACTTTCTTGATCAGGTCTCTGTCTGTCGCCATGAACTGTTATCTGATGGTCATGGCTTTCTGGCTATTTGCATTTGGTTCCTATTTGAATGTTACGAGGCCATGAGAAGAACCAAGTCCATTATAGGAAGTCAGACGATTGGTGCTGAGGAAATGAGGGTCCAATTATAATGACCTCAGGGGCCAGCTGAGGGGTTTGAGTAAAGAAATATGAGGGAAAGAAAGAAAGAGTGTGTGTGGATTTTAATATGTGGTTTACAAGGACATAAATGTGTGTAATATGTAAAACAATGTAAACATGTTTTTTGGGGACACTTATAAACTCAGTTGCTTAGAAAGTGTTTTGGTGTGTTACAAAATGTGTTACAAAATGCCTCATTTTCTGTGAGGGTTAAATTTAGGGATTGGGGGATAGAATATACATATAGTTTGTGCAATATTAAACACATTATGTCTGTGTAGAGTCCTCATAAACTACATATGCAAACGTTTGTGTGTGTGTGTGTGTGTGTGTGTGTGTGTTTGCATTTATGTTGACCCTATTACTTCCACTAGGTCTCTCAGTATGAGATTAAAGTTACTGAAGACGGGGGTTCAGAGGAAAAACAGCCGGTTCCTCTCTGCCTGCCCTTCTCCAGATGGAACTCTGTCAGAGCCGCTTCATAAAATCAAAGAGCAATTTAAGGAACTGTGTTAAAACTGGGTTGCTCCTCCTGTAAGTCTGGGCCAGACTGGATATGCTCATTATCCCACTGCAGAGGTGAGGATATTTATTAGGTGGAGTTTAATTGAAAGTCCAGACAGCGGTAACGTTTTCTGATGACTGGGACTTTAAAGCTTGTTTATTGGGATGTTGTTTCTAATGCTTTCTCTGTAGCTGCTCCCACTAAACTGATACATAACATGCACACCTGACAGGGTATAAAGTTTCACTGCAGTGGCAAAGTGGGTCCTTAAAGGGACAGTTCACTGAATACAAAACATTATTTGTTCTCTTACAACATTATTTCCTCATATCGTTCTAAACTCATATGAGTTTATTTTGTGGTAAACAAGAAAAGTAGTTTGGAAGAATGTTGACACTGTTGTTTTCATTATACAAAGACTTAAGCAACATTCAGCCCAATATCACCTTTTGTATTATTGAAAAAAAAAGTCATACAGGTTTAGAACAACATGATAGTAAAACAATTCTTTTTTATGTTAAGTATCTCTTTTACTTGCACAGTATAAAATTTATTAATAATGTTATTTTTTTTTCAAATCATGTTACCCCTTATAGTAAATTCCACTGTTGAATCCATAACTTCAACTCCTAATATCAGAAAATTACATTCCTCACCACATGTTCAAATATATATCAAAAACACACCCCCTGCCCCCCGCTGAGCCAATCCCAGCCCTGCATTTGCATTACACCCGGCAGATCTCATCTCCGCCTTCACTTTTGTCTGCTGCCTCCATCTAGACATATAATGAAATTGTCTCGCTTGTCTACCTGATTTAATGTTGTTCAACAATCCTCCAGTCAAACACAAATGCGGGCAGAAGGGCGTTTGAGGTGAGAACTAAAAATGGAAGTTAACACAAACTAGTTCTTGCTCCGGTCGGTTGTGGTGGGCCAGTGTTGTCATGTAACACATATGCTTATCTGTCATGTGTCTGTGTTCTGAAACTGCTTGGCATGGCAGGTTGTAGTATAATAGAGGAACGATATATTGTTAACCACAAATCTGTGAATAATAGAACAAAGTATTTGCCACTTTATACACCACTGCTCTGATTGCACGACTACACCCACACGTTTCCCTTTTCAATCTCACCAGGAAGTCTCTCCACCATGTTTGTTTGGGTTACTGTAGAACCAGGCGGCCACATGACCCCAGGTCAGATTCAATCTCAGACTCTGATCCACCCAAGTCTTGCCCAAAATAGTCTAATAGTATTTGCATTCTCTGCAGGCCCCGCTGCACGGGTCAGCGGCGCTGGATACGTTGAACTGAGCGGCCTGGTTGCTTAACGGTGGCTAGAATTTGCATCGGGGTCCCATTGTGATCCAGATTCGTGCTGTTTCACGGGGGCCATCAATAGAAGGCGCATTTAGATGCAACAGAGAGATCAATAGATCTATTATTCCAGTGGCCGCTTGCCCACTAACGTCTCAGTAGAGGTGGATAAATTCAGATTACAGGAAAATGCAGCTGTCTGCTCTTAACTCTCGCCACGTAAAACGATTTTAACGTTTGCATCCATATTCTGAAAAGAAAATTCGTAGAGTGGTTTGTTTCTTTTCCCCAGTGATGATCGGACATCGACATGCTGCTGTGCTGCGGTCCAGCTGCCTGCAATAGATTAAGGTATTAGAAACTATATATAATCTCCCTTTGTATTTGTATAGTATATGTTTAAGGTTAATGCTACATTACAGCAATAAGGCCAAAGTGGTTTACAGTGAATTTAAAACAGCCAAAGTGTTAGGAACAAAGTCGGTGTTTCTGCTTGTATGAACGCTGGTAAAAAATATAATTTATCCACCATCAATGTAGTTCTTCAGAAACAATAAACAGATTTAGTGGCGCAGTAATACTGATGTAATGAGGTCACAGGGTGTGTGTTTACAGAGTAATTTACGACAGCACAACCAATCATAATCAAGGACCGGAACTATCTGTTTTATAATCATCTATCATGGACAGGATGTTACACAGAGTTGAGTGTTGTGCTACATCAGAATTATTTGCACAGTAAATAGTTTTTAGTTTAATTTTACCTCCAACATTTTAGCATAATAACCAATTCATGCTAGACTCCAATGTTTGCTATATAAAAACTAATATAATATATTGTAATATCATTGTCAAATGTGTTTTCATATATTGTCATATATCTAAATACTACATTTAGTAAAACCCAACTCAATGCTTCTCAGTTTTAGCTCACTATAATCTATTCCATAGGCTGACAGGATCTCCACAGAAAACTCCACCATCGCCCACCATTCTCACTGCCTCAGAGCAGCTGTGGACCTCTTCACCCCTGACTGGCACTAGAGGTCTGCACCCCTGCATGAGGAACAATGGAGGTATTACAAGACCCTGTTAAGCCGCAGCTCTCTTCAAACAGGCAGCCAGCATGGCTTCAGATCCGAGCCCTCAGCAGCTGTTCTAACCCCATTCACTCCCACTGACAGAAATCCATGCTCTCGCTCTCTGCAAAGGGCTGCTTAATGCAGGGCCCTCTCAAGTGAAAAGGCTGTGTCTTACGTCTTTATTATCTCAGAAAAAGGACACACAAAATCTTTTTGTGTCTGTACACTTTCATTTGCCAAAGGCAAGCAGTCTAGTTTTTTTTAAGGGTATCAGCGAGAGAAAAGGGTTTTTATAACAAGCTTGTAGAGAGACGAGCTGGTCCTGCGGCCGAGACGTCTTGTGTTTCACAGCTTCTTTTCCTGCTATCTGAGGCGGCGCTGCCCAGCCTCCGAGGTAATTAGAGTAAAAATCCTCTAGCGCACGGCCCCTGCATAAAACTTTCTTTAATGTGGAACTTGATTTGAAAACATCTTTTTTTAGGGGCTAATATCGACTCCCTCCCTCCCCCCGTGCCTTATTGGATTTTTGCCTACTGTACCAACACACTGGTGACACCCTGCCCAGCGCCGGGATACAGAAACCAATTGGACATGCTCTATAAATCATCGCCCACATCCTTCCAGTAGAGAATGGAAAACTGAAACAGCAGGCAGGGCTGTAACTCTGGGAGGAGGGTCACAACTGGGATGTTTTTAACAAAAGAACAGGGATATTAAAAACACAGCAGAAGCGAAAAATGTTCAGGTGTGTGTGTGTTTGCACTGAACAAACATACTCATGTATGAAGAAATAATTTATTATCATTATTTTGTGGTTGTTTGTCAGTAAAAACACATAAACACCCTTATTGACGTTAAACAAAGTTGTTTAAGACAAAATATATTGATTTCAGTCTATTAATGTTGCTCCATTGGCAAATGTTTTGTGCTTCAATGTGTTTAAAGCACAAAATGTTAAAACATTTAAACATAAATAAAAGCTACAACAAGGTTAATTCAGTGACTTCTTGGTTTATTTTCACATCATAGACATGGACTGTTATTGTAATCATACACAACAATGAAGTTTAATGGGGCTTTTTACTAATGCTCTTGTCTGCCTTCACCATTAACATCAACGGTATACACACACACACACACACACATACATACAAACACACACATATGTATATATATATATATATAAGCAAACAAATTAAATTTCTGTCAGAATTAAGCTGAGATTCTCAGATGTGCCCATGATCAATTCCTCGCGCACGAGGGAGTCAATAAAGGAAACATTTCAGTGCTAAAACCTCTTAAGTTATTTTTTTCTACCTTTCTGTGACACTCCGGAGGGCGTTTCAGCTCAGCATGACCCGGCATGTAGGAACGGTTTTCATTGGGCCGGTTTTCAGGCAGCGAGCCCAGCAGACAGATAACTGTTTCAGCATACACAAAAAAAGCTTTGAAGTTGTTGAACTGCTCCCATCAACAGCCATTGAAGTTGTTCACCTTGAAAAGACCCTCTTCTCTCCTCTTTCGTTCCTTTCCATTTTGGATTCTCTGATCTGAACACAGGACGTAGAACCTCAGAGTCTCGCGCACGTTTGCAAATTTCAGCTATCAAAACAGAGCGGCCATGACAGAAACCGAAAAGCGTTTTTTCCGTTCCATCTGAACTTGGCAAACAACAGAGACGTGATCTTCTGCTTTTTCATCTTCAAAGGCGATTAATAATCTCCATAAATAATAACAGGTTGCAGGATTATGGCGTAGATGAGTGTGTCTGTTCCACACACACCCCGTCTCTCTCAGAGGCCTGTGACCATTAGTATAAATGCAGACGTTGATAGTTTATCCCTAATTTACATACAGAAATATATATCAGTTATTCTTAGTATACAGGAATAATAGATTATATTTCTGAGGTGACAAACCATTTTTTAAAACACAAGCATATATTAGCATATATATAAAATTTCGAAAATATTGCATCTCTTCAATAGTTTTATTAACAAACAGACCTTGAAGTACTTAAGTACCAGTTTTACGGTAGGGTAGACAAATTCAGAGAGGCTAGTAATAGCAGGCTAGCTTTAAAGACATAACAACCCACTCTTTTTTCACGGTTCTCTCCAAAGCCACACCTCCTCCATCACATAAACAAGTACATAGTTTGACAGGCAAGTAGGACATCCTATCATTGTATTCGGACTGAATGCAATGATTGGACGAGCATGTTGTGGCAAAAGGTAAAGAGACTTTTACCATGCTGACAATTGCAAAATGTTTCTGGAAAAAAAACGTCTGTGAAAAAAATGAGCTCTTGGGAATTTGTTTGGTTTAAATAGCGCCTGAACAGACTATATCTACACTCGATACTCTATTTTTATAATATTACATGTTTTTCTCCTACTGTCCCACTTTAGAGGGATCTCTGAGTTTCTGTTCTCACCACAGTTCATTTTCAGTGTAATAAATTAGGAAACTGTGTCCAAGTTGCCTCTGTGAATTAATTGGCTATAATAGATTAGTCGATAATACGATTCACTGAACACTCTGGCGTTCCATCTCTCTAACTACCCCCAACATTTTACCCTCATCAGAAATTATAGCCCCCCCAACCAACCACCCACCCCCCACGCACATGAAAAATGTGCACATGTAAGTGTGGATGACCTGGGGAAATTACTGGACTGTTTAACACGAACATGCAAGAACCCCATTTATCTCTTCTCCTCCGCTATTAGACGCTTAATCCGTCATCATGTGCGTTTTTCTGTTACAGCCAGATCACGTGACTCAGAGCTGATTTTGCCACCGTAACATCAGATACGAGGAATCGCGGGTCGCCACAGAAACCACACGGACGTACAGCCAGGGAATGTGAGGTGATGTCATCTGCCAATGTTAGTTGCTTTCCACATTACAAATACAGTTTTCAGAATAAACAGGTTTTTGCCTTTCTGCTCGAACTATTTTTTTACTCTTTTAATGTAAAAGTGGAAATTGGGAACACAGTCTGAGAGCAGAAACGCCAAAACTGTTTATCTAATAAAACTTTTATTATGAGAAAAAACGCCAAAGGAGAAATTCAATCTAAATGTTTTTTTTACTTTCTAAAATCTCTTACACACACAGATCAAAAGTTTTCCTTCATATAAAGCATTAATATTTAAAATCTCCAAACTCTTTTTTTTACACGTGTCTACAGTGTTTTTCCCAGCTGGATCAAATGTTTCAGGTGTTTAGGGCAGAACCGGGTCCTGTTTACACCTGGTATTAACATCAGTTTCAGGTGATCTGATCACAAGTGGTCAGATGAGACAGATTGTTGTTTACACCTGCTATTATTGTGTGAAACCACTTGTGATTTTGCAAGGGGATTTCATTTCATCACAAACATCATGTGAGTGTGTGCTGATAAACTTGACACACACACACACACACACGCACGTTGTTTGTGTGGATATCAGACATTCAGATGTTGTTCAGTGACTGGTTTGCAAGCTTGTCCATCGCTGCTGTCCAGAGCGCATTAGTTTATTATATGCGTTTCTGACTACTTTCAAAGTGAAGCGTTCTGGACCCCGTTCACACCTGTATTTAACTCACACCACTTCTGGTACAGATGTTACTGTAAAGCTCCAGAATGAGGCTCCAGAGCTCCAAGAGTTTTCAGCTACAGCCTCTCTAATCAGACTCGATGTCCCGCCCCCCATATGTAATAGGCTAGATTAATCCCTGCCTCTCTGCCTGTACTGAGGGGTAGCAGGAACTTTGCCTTATAATAGCTGCCATCCATCACTGAAGTTGTGCGCTTGGTGTCAATAGCTGTGAGGGAAAACTACTATAATCACAACTAAAGATAACATTGAGAGCACAGTGGAAAAGGATACATGTTTCTTAAGCGTTGTTAGAGGAATAAAGACATAGCGGATGTTGTTTTCAATATAGAGGAAATGCACAGGTCTTATCTAACATAAAAGTACGTGCAGGTTCTATAAATTGGTATTTTATTGCTTATTGCATGTAGTTTTCCTTGAATCTGAAAAGCAGGGTTTAAAATTCAATGCGCTTCACAAATAAGCGCTGCTTAACACAATACAGTTTCTCTGGGATTGTGTGTTTCTTCAAGCAACCATGAAACAACTAGGGGCAATTAGCTTCAAAAAAAGGCAAATTCGTTGGAGAACATCTGCTACAAAGGTATATTAAAAAATACTGTTTTCTTTTTTTAACCAAAAGAAACAGGGAAAGGGATTTAGAGTCTTCTAAATATAAATCTTATAATGTTTTAGTTTTTCCATGAGATATAATGTTTCAGAAAAACAGAAGCGCTATATACAGTATTTGACTTCGTGGCATTGACTCGCAGAAGAAATGTGACGTGAGATTATGTGATAAGATAGAATGACTGACATTTGTGGAATACAAAGACAGGCACTTAAAAGGCATCGCAGGACCTTTTGATATGAAATGGTGGAAAATGGTGATCTATATGTGCATATTTTAACGGGATGTGTGGATTTTTCCCAGCAGACCAATATTCATTTTCCTTTATTTTTGGAATTCAAACTGAAGTGGTAAAATAACATGACAATTTGATCAGATAATGTGGGCATATGACTTATTCATTTAACTTAAGTGTTTTTTCTGGTTTTGTACTTAAATTAACTTAAAATGTACTGTAAGGTTAGACAAACATGACTGAGAATGTTGGAGACACCTTTCAATTGAAACATGCACAAATATCACACAATAGGATCTATATAGATGACTTTAAAGTGTAATGGTTTGCGTTGTATCCAGTGTGGTGCACCGGTGAGTAGACGTGACATTGATGGATAGATGAGAGGCAGAAAAAATGTAATTCGGCTAAATCCGTGTGTAAAATAAGGACCGGAGGCACCAAGCATCTTAGTATAATGAATTCTGTGTGCTTGAGTGGGTTTGGCAGCATCCAGCCTCACAACACCTCTGAGCTGTATGTCACTCAGGTTCATCAAGTTCCTTTCAGGCTCATTAGGGCCAGTCGATGGGAGCGGAGCTCTCTGGACGTGGGGGTTGAACTTTAGAGGTGCCTGTATTAAGAGCACTCAGAGAGAGAGGGAGGGAGAGAGAGAGAGACAGAGAGAGAGACAGAGAGAGAGAGAAAGCGTGTGTGTGTGTGTCACAGAATAACGTGTACTTGACTAAAGAACTGTAAGGTACTCACAGAAGTTATTTTCCATGTGTTAACACATCAGACCAGCGCTGCTTATTTTAGTCAGCCTGACCCAGCATTTATCTGGTTGAGCGAAATAGTTTGTTTTTGTTAAAGTCAACATGAAATCAAAATTGACCCTGTTTGCTTTCGTAATGGTATTATTGAAAACGAGTCATCTGTGAATGTTATTCCCAAGAAATAATCTGTTTTTCTATGTAACCTTTAATCAAAACGCAATAACTTTCTCTTGCTTTTTAAATAACGCTTCTTTTCCACTGACATCACTTAGGCCAGACAGGCTATTGGATGATGTTAACCAATAGGCAAATTGCTAATTAGGCGTCGTACCTAACGCCCACTTTTTACAATCCAATTTTTAACCTGTATTTTTCACTTCACAAAGCATAGTTTTTTGTTAAAGTGTTAAAAGCTGCAAACAGCAATTCAAGTACAATCAACAAATTCAAGTGATAGTTCAAAATTCACTTTATTCGCCTCACTTTATTCGCAGCATGTTTTTATAAACATAAATTAAAAAATTACATTTTCCTTCATTTTAATTTGGTTAGATACAGCGTTTCAACAGCAACACCAACCAACCCCCAGCCGCCCCCCACTGATTCATGTGGCATCAGTGTTCATTAAACTGCGAGGGTCCGTGAGCATTCTTAATGTATGTTGACATGGCGCCTCAGATAAACTGCAGGCTGTGGATGTTGTTACCTGCAGGTTGTTCTGAATAAGCCCACCTGCGACCTCAACTTTAGCCTTCTGTGTTTATCACGTTCGGGCTCGGCACACCTCTCTCTTCCTGCACCAGGTAATTAACTGGAATGTCAACACGAGATGAACTGCTGTGGAATAATAGCTTCTTTTATCCAGGAGTCGTGATCATTATCTTTGTATTTTTTTCTTTTTCTCCCCATCTCAACGGCTGTCACCTCTCAGCCCGGCCCCTCCTCGCCATTGTCTTATTTGTTCACAATTGATGACATCCACTACTTACCTTTAAATTAGTCTGCCCCCAGGATGAAGAGCTGAGAAGAGGCTTGCACAGGAACTTCAATTTTCAAGTAGCTGTGAGCGGTTTGTGAGGAAATCCGTGGCAGCTTTGTAATTCGGTGGTTTTCGGCTGAAGTTTCCCTGTAAAATTGTGTTAAAAGGAAAAACATTCCTTAACTTTATGAAACCGCAATGAATCTGATTCTTTCTTGAGTTACATGCAGAAAACGTAGGAATTAAGTAGCTTAGCTCTTGTTGTGCTAAAATATCTTGTCAGCTAAAAGACAGATTTGCGTTTTGATTCTGACAAAGATCTGGACTGATTCCAGTCCCTTGGAAAGCTGTGAAAAGTAGGTCAAGTGTTTTCTCCTTGCAATCTTACACTGCAACTCAGGTAGTGGCTTGGAAATAAATAAAATGCCAGAGGCACAACATAAACTGACCGGCACAAACATGCTTATTATTTATCCACCGTGCACCGTGTTTTGGTAGCGAGATAATACAGCAGCAATATTTGATTGATGCCTTTCATCTTGCCCTTTGCCACCCCATATGCATGAGGCCTGTAGCTATGACACGAAATCGGCTCCAGTAATCGATAGTTTGAAAAGGGCACACACACACACAGAAATCCATGTCCACCCTGCACCTTGTCGAGCCTTCCTGTGGTGTCAAGAGAGAAGAAAAAACTCTCCCTCAGGCAGTGCAATCCATCAACACAGGGCCTGGCCTTCAGTCTAAACACACTCTCATTATAGCGGGTCAGAGCCCCACGAGAGCCTCTGAATACATGTTTACTATTACTGCAAAAAGTGGCAAACAAGTGGTGTGTACCTACCAGCGCTCGGCTGAACGGTGCTTGTTTTATACGTGTTTGAAGACTTGTTTTGTTGGGAAACTCATGGCAACAGCTTTATTTAAATTGTCAGTGGTAGTATTGCTTGGCAGTATTTCAGCTAAAAGGGGACGTCGGCTAATGTTGTGTAAAAAAAAAGTTCCTTCAAAGTTATCAAAAGCAATTTTCTTAACATTAATTTTAAGACATATCAAGAATGTTATTCTTAGGTTGTTAGTAAAACATTTTAAAAACATTGAAAACTGTTTTTAAAATGTCTCAATAACGTTCTTATAATGAAACAATAATGTTAAAAAGCTCTCTAAAAAAACTGGGTGTTTAAAACATTACCAGAACTTTCAAAATAATGTTTCTAACCTTTATAATGGCATAATGAAAATGTTAGGAAAACGTTCTTTCAACCTAAAATTGTTAGCTGGGATAAAGTTATAAACATCCAGATTTTATAGATAAAGTGACCGCATAACATTAATATTGTATGTGGCATACTTCAGTCTTGTATAACTAACTACAGCTAAGGACATGTGACCACAGGGTGCCGTCATCATTTTGACACGCTGGAGAAAATGTTTTGAAATCCTTTAAATGAACTTCCAACATCCACCTTCAATTCACACCAAAAGTGGGTTTGAGAGCACGAGAAAACCTTTGAATTGGCTACATTGTGTGTATAAAACTAGCACACACCAGCGTGTTAAGTATTCTCTGTTTATCTTCTCGTGAAGTCACTGCTGTCTGCCAAGCATCAGACCTTGAAAGTGTGGAGACACAGGGTCAATTGCATTACAGTATGTATTCCACTTCAGAGACTCCTTATCTAACCTGATAACAAATCCTTTACTCTCCCCAAATCACAGTGACCGTGGTATTTTCACTAGAGAATGAAAAAAAACTGTTTTGGTGAAGACAGAATAAGAGAGGAGCATTAGACTGAAATATCACGCATGGTGAATTGAAAAATCGCCCATAAAATAAAAGTTAGAAAATGTAAAATAAAAGACAGAAGATGTAGGCATCATTGGAAATACAATAATTTTATGCAACATTAGTGGTTTGTGTGTGCTGTGGTAAATATGCTTAGAATATTTGTCCTATTTATTTTCTAATTAAACAATTTAACCTAAAACAAATCAAATTTATTCAGTCCGAACGCTTCCATCCATTCTACAGCTTTACAGGATAAAAACAAAGTGTTACAAAACAACCACAACAGCCCGTTTCCACGCCTACTCGACAGTGCCTTGAGTTCGCACCTCTAACGGCAGCCGTTAGCTAAACTATGGCCTCTGAGACCAAAGCTGGCCATCGCATTCCCAAATCAATGGCCAGGATGCTTGGCTTGTTAACTAATTTATGTGAATCTGGCCCTCCACCCGTTGCAAGTGTTCCTCCAACCCTACGGTCACCTAATCTGACTTTGGCCTTTTGTGTGCTGTTGAGATTGAAGGCATATTGAACAAGCCTGTCTAGGGGCTATTCAGAACGCATACGTCCCTGCATCTTCAATATCAGATAGCTTCTAGTCAGGACTGTGTATTGATCCATTGCTTTAGCACTTCTCTGGTGAGTGAGTGGCAGCTTCTTGTCTAAAGAAGATAAACGCCATAGAGGAGATGAGTCATCTCTGTCTGGTGTGTTTGTCTCTCTCTCTCTCACCTCTATTTTCAGTCAGTGCCGTTTTACCACAGTACTGGCCTCATCTAATTTACTGTAATGCACTGATGCTCTGAAAGCAGAAGGGTATTATTATAAATACAAAGTGTTGAGTGCAACAAGAGCCATTTAAAGTGACAACAAGGATTTTTAATGCTCTTGGCTGGAAGCTACAAGCTTCTTAAAATTGTTCAAGGTAGATAATGGCTCATTTTGTTCCTATGTAAAATGAATACATTAACAGCATTCTGATTTTAAGTGACTTCAGGTCCAGGGGTGACATAAAGATGCTGTCATTTTTAAATTAGATCATCAAGGAGCTCAAATGACGCATCATGGCTCAGAGCTAGAAAGACTTGTGAGGCAAGCTGGGTTGTAATGCTTCTTGTGAAAATGATTCTTAAGCTGTATCTTGATATTTCAACGCAAACTGCCCAGTAAAATTCTCTCCTTGCATTTGTGTCACTGCATGAGTCTGAGGTGGGGGAGGAAGCAGTGGCTGGGGGTGGGGCGGGAGGGATTCAAAGGGGTAAATGATTGCCCTCTAGGGGAAGGAGAAAAAGAGAGAGAGTCAGAGAGGTTTATCAGAGAAGGAGCTGGCTGTCAGCCAGAGCGGTGGCTGGGGTGGTCTACAGAAAGAGAGAGAGAGAGAGAGACAGACTTGCTCACCTTCTTGACACAGCAAATCTTTGCTCTCTCTCTTCTGTCTGCTTTCTGGACACATTATTTCAATACCGTAAAAATAAATAAGGCAAAGTGAATATGTAGGTCAAGGCGAGTGGGTTGTATATAAAATCATTATTCGATTATGCGCGCGTGCTTTGGAGTAATAATCCACATACATTTTCCTTGCATAACAGAGAAAGTGGGGCAGCGTGGTGTAATCTGCGCCACTTACATTTCATTGTCATGACACGAATCAATAAAGTCTGCGTGCATGTCCGCTAGTGTTCAAGCGCCACCCGCAGTTTCCCTAAATTGCATGGGATGACAGCACGGATGCAGGCGTTTTTAAACGCATTTATCCTAAAATGGGAAAAAAGGCACGTGTAAAGTTCCCTTTGCAATGTACTGGATGTTTATCCTGTTGTTTTTATCTCTGTGCCCTGATGTTTCACCCTGAAAGGACTGATGTTCATTCAATATGCCAGTCTCGCGCACCGAGTCCAGACATAATGAAAATCCCACCCACAGGCGCGCTCACGAATCCTCGTCTGGACGCAAAGAGTTAAGGGAACGAGCGAGGGCTTGTGGGAGGAGTCAACGCACCCCATTGGATAATTATACGTGACGTAGCCGATATGAGAAACCTAGGAACTAGTTAAGAAGCCTCTCGGTAAGTTTGAAAAGAGGTTTGTCTTAGCGCGGGGCAAGAGAGCAACTGCGAGAACATCAAGGAAGAAAGTGTTTCTGAACTTTCTGGACTGTGAACACAAGAGGGATCATGGTGCAGCAAACGGAGCACAGCGAGACGGACAGCAGCAGCATGTCAAGGGAGACCACAGATACGGAGGAAAACGAACTGATGGCGTGCAGCCCGGTGCCACCGAAACCGGACTGGTGCAAAACAGCCACCGGCCACATTAAGCGCCCCATGAACGCCTTTATGGTGTGGTCAAAGATCGAGAGGAGAAAAATCATGGAACAGTCTCCAGATATGCACAATGCGGAGATTTCCAAAAGACTGGGAAAGCGTTGGAAAATGCTTAAGGACAGTGAAAAGATTCCTTTCATCCGGGAAGCCGAACGGCTCCGACTCCAGCACATGGCTGATTATCCCGACTACAAATACAGACCCAAGAAGAAACCAAAGCTGGACCCAGCTTCAAAACCAGCAATGCAGTCGCCGGAGAAGATCGGCAAAAGCGTCAAAGCTGCAAAGAAGTGCGCAAAACTCAAGCCGAGCAAACCGGGAAACATCGCCGCAAGACCTTCTTCCTCACAAGACGGCAGATTTAACTACGTTTTCACCAACTTAAAAGTGACCAAGTCTATCAAAAGGGAACTTACTGATGATGAAGATGACGATGATGACGACGAGGAGGAGGACGACTACGACGACGATTTCTCCTCTCGGATTAAAGTCGAGGAGGACGAGGAGCCCATCAAACTGCATAACGTCGCCAAAGTCCCGGCGAGCCCCACACTGAGTTCAGCCGCAGAGTCGGAGGGCGCAAGCATGTATGACGAGTCCCGACACACGAGCGTGACCGCCGGCAACAGACTGTTTTACAACTTCAAGAACATCACCAAGCAAAGCGCAGCGTATCCTGCCTCCATATCACCAGCATCCTCTTTCAGGTCCGTTTCCTCTTCGTCCAGCAGCTCCAGCGACGACTCCGACGACTTGTTGGTGGACTTCAGTTTGAACTTAGCGGCTAGCTCTCACGGAGCGGACGCATCAGGAAATCTCTCCCTCTCTCTGGTGGATAAAGATTTGGACTCGTTCAGCGAGGGCAGCCTCGGTTCTCACTTTGAGTTCCCGGACTATTGCACCCCTGAGCTCAGTGAGATGATCGCGGGAGACTGGCTGGAGGCGAACTTTTCAGATCTGGTTTTCACGTACTAACTAACAAACTCTAGGCGTCCTCCATATGCGAGGGGCTTATAGCGCGTCTTCAGGTTATTATGACTTTGCCTCTGCGGTTAAGACAGCGGGACGTACGTTATGACACCGGTAACGTAACGCAAAAGTGACATGTCAACTTTGACAGGGTCGTGTGGTTATTCTGTGGGATTGCAGTTAAACTGCTTAAACTGAGGTCGGAGCGAAACATGTAAAATCTGAACTATGCATTCCCATCCCACCCATATCTCTACAGGGAGCTGGCGCACGGCTGCTGGTCCGAACGGAGGCAATTCAGAAACACTGTTCAGGATGTAACTTCGAGGTCTTATGTAATTTCTGTATGCCACAAATGTTTCTTTTTTGTAAACCAGTTCCGTTTCCCTGCAAGTACGGGAATATTTAAGCAGATAACACAGAACACACAGGTATGGCAGGAAGCGTTTTGATACATAACCAACATACCTCATCTTTTTAAGAAAAAAAAACTATTTTCTGGCATATTTTTGTACAGTTAAAGGGAATGTTCTTACTGTGCTTTAAGTGAGGTTTCTTAGGCACTTCAACCCGGTTTCATTTGTAAAAGCATGCAAGTTTAAACGGAGAAATCGACTTGCATTTAAATGCCTGGTTATTATTTTCTTCGAGGCAAGTGTACAGCTGTAGATCTAACGCATTTCTATAGGGAAGTGTACAATGAAATTTGGGGGAAACACAGACCTCATTTCTGGTACTAGAATGAAGATTGTATATGTTCTGTAATATAGTAAAGCTAGGAGTTTATGTATATGTGTGAAAGGGTCTCAAATAGCAGGTGTAAAACTGGATTTTGTTTTGCATTTTTTTATCATAATGGCACATTTGTTTTTTTGTTTCTTTCATTATTTTGTGCAATATACTCTCAAAATGGACCATCTGCGTTTTGTAGCAAGGAAATGTTACATGTCGTCATGCTGAAGTCTGTATCTGACACAAATAAATCAGCTGGAACTGATGAGAAAATGTCTGTTCAATGTGTGCGTGTGCATGTGTGTCTGAATGAGATCCAAGCAGGAAATCTTGCCATCGGACTCCCTCGTTGCAGGAGACTTTTGTTTTAACTGGTGCAGCTCTGTGCCTTTAAGAAATCAAATCTCGCGCTGCCAGATGAAGCCCCCTGTGATTGGTGTGAACCCCCCTTTTCCCCCAATGTGCATTATGCACGCAGCCTGTCTGCCCCTCCAGTGACTGCCAGTGTGGTAAGAGAAATTTTGCATTGGAAGAACAGAAAATTGCATGGTTGCAATACAAATTTGCTTGTTAAATTTATTAAGCTAGTTAAGTTAATGTCAAATGGTTGGAACCAATTAATTGTACTGGGTTTGTCTGATTGATGTTTATAACTAGCTGTAGAAGAACATTGTAAACCCAAACGTTTATTTTTTCCAATGCACAATTACATTTTTTTGTCCCATGCTTTATATATACAAAGAAGACAGAATGACAAGTGATGTAACATGCATTATAATTTACAGTCGGTTATGTGCTCAGCTTGTCTTATTCTTAAAATTGGTATCTTGAAATGTGTTTTTACCTGTAAAATGAGCACCAGGGCATTTTAACCAGAGCTATTATGGCTTTTATCCATATTCAGGATTAAAGTGCTTATATTTGCACTTTGATTTCTGGAGAATGTTTTGTGAACAATCTGACGTAACAGGAAATCAAGTTCTTGAAAGTCAGTATGTGTGCAGAGGGCATTGAGGGGAGGGGCCCAACTGCTGGGATGGTGTTTAATTCCCACTCTCAGTTGCTGCATATGTTAATCTACAGGAGAAAAGTCATTCACTGGACAGCTGCCAAGATGGATGTGTTTGATTATACATTCTCCTGCTCTGTTGCTATTCCGAGCTGAAAGCGCTTATTTTTTAAGTCTAACAAACCAATTGTCTTTTTAAGAGCTCTCTGCAGCGGTTGTGTAACTGTACTTATTCAAATAATGACAGATTTCCTTTGTTTTTAAAAATAAATAACTGCTTAATTATATCTCATCAGTCTTGGCTGTTTGAGTCCTGATTCAACATTCATTTTGTTGCTGGGACGTGTTTTTTCTTGTAGCTTGGCTACGTACCTGTTTTCTCTGTTGGTCAGGAAGTGAGTCCAAGTGTTCTGTAGTTACATCATGTTTGAAAGTTCATCCAACATCTGGTCTATTGCTTGTTTTACACGGGTCAATTAATTATGACATTAAAATGAATGTATTCCATTTTAGACTCTCTGCAACATTCTGTATCAAAAACAGGTCAAGATTTCCATTAGCCAATTACATCTCATCTCAAAATCTGTTAACAACAACTTTTGATCACTATACTATGTGTTATGAGTACAGTAGTGAACAGTAGTGAAATAACTGACAGAGATTGATTTTGTCAAATAAAACAAGCTTTCGTTTCATTTATTTATCTCTCTCCATGTGTACTGCGTCTGTACTTTGTTTTCTCAATCTTAGTAGCTTTGGAGACATATTCTTGACATAGAATAACAAGCAAAAGCAGCTTATAGACATTCATATTCACAAAGCATGTGTCTGTCAAAGCTCCCGCCGTCTGGTGTGAGGATATGCTGTCATGTATGTCTCTGCCTTTAATTAAAACCAAACAGACAGAGAGAATAAATTCGCGTCAACATATGCAGTTGTGCTTTACTGAGTCTGCAAGAGAGCTACACACTCCACAGTACAGCGTCTTCCTAATCTGGGTCTGTTTGCTCTAATTTGAACAATTCTGGCATTCTCTGTGGCGTATCAGTTATGGAATAACTCATGTGAATGAAGTATATTATTATTATACTTTATTTATATACGCAGTGGGATGTAACCGAGAAGTTCATGCCTTAAATTCTCTCACACTCTCAAGCGCTAATTTGACATTCTGCATAAATGAATAAATGCATCAAAGTTTTAAACATTTCAGCTGCTCAATAACAGCATATTTGGAATATGATAAAAGCTGCTGAAATATCTTTGAATGGTATTGTATAGCTGTATTTTGTATCATAAACAGACTGCAGAACTCAAATTCATTGTATGTTGTACATCTTTTTGGGACTCAGAATTGACACAAAGTAAGTTGTGGTGAAGTTTTTGACCTGTTTGGGTCCAACCTGAGTTAAAAAAAAACTTTATTAACATCATTTATTAACATTACTTTATTGCCATTATTAATGTTTCCTATTTGTACCGTTTTGCATAATTTATTTTTAATTGCATAACAATTTCTGATTTCACAAATTATCTGTATGACATCAGCCGGCCGTACTGTTAAACTGCACTATAATAAATCATTTTAAATCAATGATCTGACAGGTGCATAAACTTCTGAGTGGCGGGAAGCCTAGAATTTACCGCCATTAAGTACCATAGACATGTTAAGCAATGTTGGGAGTTGGGTTGAAATGGAATAAATTGAGGAATAATTAGATTTTCCTTCCTTTTTCTCTTTCCATGTGCTATACGTGTTACAGTCTGCACACAATTTGCTGAGGAATTTCTACACTTTGTGCTTGATACCTGAAACATGCTTGTGAGGTTCTGCTATTATGTAATAGATAAGTGACATCATCTATTTCACTAAATATTCAGAATATTCTGGCTGTTTCATGAATCTTTTGTGTGGCACTTACCACACAGAAACACACTGCCGGTCTTTATTTTTCTAAGCACACAGACATCCTGGTCTGTCATTGGTTACATATGTGGTTGCATGTTCAAAGTGAGACCACCAAAATATAGTGTAGCAAACGAGGAAGACTGGAAAAGCAGGACAGTGTGTTATCAGGTTTTATTAGCACTGTGGTCTTCTGTTAGGCCCCTGAGGTTGTGTCATAATATTGTTTGTTTAGTCAGAAAGCCCTCATCTGCTCTGGGCCTCATTCTCTAATACATCTGCATGTCTTGGAGTCCCTCAGCATTTTTTGTTATACTCAGTTTGCTGTAACTTAGCTTGTCATGTTTGTGCACAGAGATGTCACAGAGATCACACAGTTCAGCCTTATTGACCTTATAGGTCTGTTTAACTGTTTAACAGGATCTGCTTCAGATCTGAATTTTTAAGTTTTGGGCTCATGGCTCATTTGTATGGAACCTGGACTTCCTGTCTGTCCTTTACTGTATTACTTAACTGATGTTCTGTCCTTTCAGTGTCTACAACAGAGCTTCACGTCACAGAAATATTCACTAATCACCGACCAATCAGGTGTGAGCTCAAGGTTAGAGTTCAGCAACAATTGTGCAGGTGATTTTGTGTGGGAATATTAAACAATATGTTTTTGGATAAATATACACAACCAGTCAAAGGTTCAGGGTGACTTAGGGTCACTTATATATTTGCACATTTTAAAGCAGCGGTCCAAAACTCACCTTATCATTACCCTAATCTTATCCTGATTTACAATGATATGTTTATAATAATGATTTAATATTTGAAGCTACTTTTTTGAAGCATTAGAACTATTTTCCAGTTTATCTTGATTTGACTTGAAACATAACAAAGTACATGAAGTAAGCTGCAATTTCATGTTTCAAACAGAGGTGGCGGTAGTGAGGCAAAAAGATTGGTGTTTTAAATGATAGTAAACTCATTAAAATGATCAAATGAGAATTGTGTGGTGGTCAAAATTAAGACCATGTTACATTTCAGGAATGTTTTAAAAACGTTCCCATCTATGCTGAGGTGTATTTTCTTCATTATTTAGTCATTGAACTCATTGAAGCGATTATATAATATAACATGTTAAAACAATCATTTTTTGTCTACCAATTCTTATTTTAAACATTTAAAAATACACCATCACACCATGAAGTTTCAAAGACCACGAGAAACATTACACTCAAGTGACCCTAAACGTTTGACTGTTAGTGTATATGTGAATGTTTTCCATTTTCCTCATGTAATTCCCTTGCAGGTATTGAGTTAGTCTTCCTGTGTCATGTTACCCTGCGGCACCCCCAACCACAAAAATCAGGACCAACTCAGACGTCTCAATCCCTCCTCTGCCCTTCCCCCAAAGCTGCAGCCCAAAACACAGATAAGCCCGGCTTTCTGTTACTTCCTGCTGATCCTGTGGACAGATAAGTATGCAGCACTCCATACTGCATACTGCAGTTAAAGCACTAAAACAGAGGAAAGTATCATTATTTTTATTGGACAGCACTATCACTGTCAATCACTAGTGTCTTTACCCTCCACATCTCACATTGTAGTGCTCTTTTTATATAATTCTAAGAGAGTGTGTTGTCCTCTCAAAGCAAGATCTTAAATCACCACCAAATAGTGACTGGTTAGAACACATCTTTTAATCTCTCTCTGTCTTATTGCTTGATGAACCGCGACTACTTTTCTGTTGGCAAATAAACCTCTGTATTTAGGTCTGTAGTGGTGGTGTCACCAAGCTTTCAAAGATGCCCAGAAATTTAACCTACAAGTGTGCGCTTAAGTGTGCCCCTCAAGCGGGGCTATTCCTGGCAAATGGCAATACAATGGGCCAGTGTGCCTCAGATATGACAGGCCTGTGTTTTCACTCCCAACATGCCTTTTAAACATAAACACCAGCGTGAACGGCCCCCTCACCCCTCTTTCTTAAGCCGTAATAGGTTTTTGCATATATTTGGTGTTGTGTTTACCATGCAAGTCACAGCAGATAAAGGCTGAATGCTCTTAAATGAGTACATGCATTACCCAGCTAAAGTTTTCAGGCACTTATGGACTTGGGTTATTTGTTTTCTCTGCTCTCAAATCTGACAACATAATTGAACAATCTATATTTCCCCTGCCAGAGAGCCATTCTGGTCCGGTGGATTGATTAGTTTGATTCTGTGGGTGTATATGTGCTTCTTTCTGCAGTAATGTAAACTTTCTCCTGGTCCTCAGTGGAGCCACACTGCCACGAGTTTGCAGATAAATGCGCTGTGAGAACGATCATTTATCTTTGGAGAGCCATACGCTGCATTTTTTGGGTGTAACGGGAGCTAAAACTTATCCAGACACACTCCTGAGGGACCTCAATAATAAAGCAAGAGCTGAGATTGGAAAACAGACTTTTAACGTGTTGTTTACTCTCAATAATATAATGATACGGCAAGAAACACTTAGTGTTGTGATACACCATGACAGTAAGCTGCAGATTTGGGGCTAATTAGATGTCTGCGCATGTTGCAGACTGAAACATATGAAGACGAGACACGCGGCGCAGACGGCTGCACATGCGGCCGGGAATGCATCACGAAATGCCTTAAAGATACATATTCCATGTCAAATTAGGAGAATCTGGGAATTTACTTCCTGTCAGATCCGTGTTGGATTTCTGCTAACAAGAGCAAATGAAGGACATTCAAAGGTATAGAGGAGCTTGTCATTTTTGGGAGAAATATGGAGGAGAAATAGAAAAGATGAGCTGAGAATATGTGAATTGCAATTTTTGCTATAATTAAAGCCATACTCTCTCTCTCGCCCGGTTTTCCTCTTTCTCTCTCTCTCCACACATCACCAGCTTCCACTTTTCCTGCTCATTTCTCAAATTATTGTATGACCTGCACAATGCTCCCTATGTGTGAAACGACTAATTGGCTGGTTTAAAGTCCAATCTTGTGAAAGGAGCTGTCTGCCGCGTTCCCCTTTTCCCCCTCACGCTCCCTCTTCTTTTGCGTTACAAATCATCATGCGCACACATGCTAATAGCTGAAGTTTTCCAGAGGTCTTCCGATAAGTGGCCCGGGCACTCTGCATGCTTCTGGAGCGGAGACTGGCTCCTAATGGGGACTGTTATAAACAGCCTGTGGCTGGTGAGTGAGACTGGGTCATATGCTTTTATGAGGCCTCAGTGAAGAGGTGTGTTAGTGAGATACAGTGTTCTTATTAAACTGCAACAATTAATTACAGGTGATTGGTAGACATGTTAGACTCATGCAACAGCTGCCAATAGCCATGAAAAAGTATTTGGAAAAAATATATTCTATTCTGATATCTTATGTTGTTATGTTATGTTATGTGGTGTTGTGTTATGTGGTGTTGTGTTATGGTGTTATGTTATGTTATGTTATGTTATGTTATGGTGTTGTGTTATGGTGTTATGTGGTGTTGTGTTATGGTGTTATGGTGTTGTGTTATGGTGTTATGTGGTGTTGTGTTATGTTTTATGTTATGTTATGTGTTATGTTATGTTTTGTTATGGTTTGCACAGAAAACATTTTCTTTTTTAATTTACTGTCGATTTTTTCAATTTACTTAAAAGTTATTTAAAAGTTAGTCTGTATTACAACTACCCATGTAGTTTTAGTCTTCTCATGTCTGTTTACTCACCAAACCCAGTTTTTACTCACATTGTGTGTGAGTGTGTGACCTTACGATTAGTGTCAGTGTATATATGTGTCTGTGCATGTTTATTAATGCAAGAATTAGTGAGTGATTGTGTACACGGGTCACCCTGAGGTCGCCCAAATGTTGCGATTGGCCGCATTCATGCATGTGCATGATAGCAGGCGTGTCGGATGCATCATTATCCTTCATCATATCTGTTATTGTCATCCAATTAGCTAGTATGAGAGGAAAACAATAAACATTATTCCGATGCAGGAGATTCCAGGCTCCGGTGTTTTGGTTTACCAGTGAATACCTCCCATTCCAGAGGGTTCTCAGATGTAGGCCCTATGCTATTGCTTTCCTGTGATTCCATCTCATTATGACACGATCACAGCCCATATCAAAGCCGACAAACATGTTTGGACGAGGCAACAAGATGTCATCTTACGATACTTTACCAGCATAATTCAAACTATAAAGGCAGAGGGAAAAGATTTTCTCATTTGATCACGCAGCAGAAATGACCTCAGTGAACTAGCATTGCGATGCTATACTAGCACTGAGGTGATCTCATCTTTCCCAAAGACGAGTGCATTTTTCCTAATGCCAGGCTTAGGCTTCTCAGCTAAATTGTTTTTCAAAGCTCAAACTGGAATCTTGGAGGTCGGAGCCTGCCTGGAAATCAACGGATGCATTATTTTAAAAGCCTTTCTGTTGTGTGTTTTCACAGCATCTGTTTGTGGAGAAATTTGATGCAGAGATAAAATGAGCTGTAGGCAGTAATACACGGTTCTGAGACGGACTCACAACACCATCCTGTGAGAACGGTAACAGAGATACACAGGAAATGCAGGCAGACTATCGAACAAGCCAGAACACACACACACACATATTTTTGTCTCAAAGTTTTAGGAGCTGAGCTCAAACACAACAGCTTTGCTGTGTTTCACACAGTAGCTCATGTATGCAAGGATTAAACATCTCAGGTTGCTCACCTACATCTGTAGAGTGTCAGAAACTCACAGCTAACAGGAAACATTTTTAAAACATTGGCTAATGTTCTGTAAAAGTTCTCTAAGTTATCAGTACCATTTTTGCTGTATTGTTAGTAGAACTGTTTGTACTGTTTGTGATACACAAACATTGTTTGTGGAATGTTTAAAAAACGTTACAGAATTAGGTTTGATGAATGTTTTAATACCAAACAGTAATGTTAATTTAAAAAACTGGCTTCCTAGAACATCCTAGAAAATGTTTGTAATACTTACAACCTAAAATTGTTATTTTCAATTGCTTAATATGTAAAAATAGAATTGATTTATGAAATAATTTGCAAAGTTCTTTAATAACTATCTCTCCATATTGTCTGTGGTCCACAGTGCTCCTCAACAAAGTGTTTCATGTCCTAATCTCCTGCTTTCTTCTCAGCTCTACAAAGAGAAACATCTGTAAGAAGTGTCTCATGGGATCTTGCGTTGTATGCTTTCAGATGTCAAAGAATGGAAAAATTTGTGGACTTTGTAAGGATTTCTGGGCATGTTTAGAAACAAAGAACACAGACTTGTCCGTGTCTTTTGATCTTCTTAGCACCTGTGGTCTCCTTTCCACCTACATAAAACACACACAGACCAAACGAATCAGGCAAGTTAGTCTGTTTGCCAACCACACAATGGTAATGGGCGCAACCAGTTTCTGTCTTAAGAGTAGCTACATGGTACCCGTTGTTGCATGTCACCCGTCGTCAACACGTGCCTGAGTGATGCGGCGTGTCTTTCATCTGCTGACTCATGTAGCCTCAGTGTTTTTGTTTGCTCTAGTTTAAGGGGAACGGGGGGGAGGGCCGGACCCTTCACTGTGGTGTCGGGCCTGTGTTTATCCACAGCAGTTATGCAGCGACTCTTTTTAAATGGCTTGTGTTTGAGAAAGGAAAAGTTATGAGTTAAGATGAAGAAGTTCATCTTAAGAGTTAAGAAAAGTTAAGATGAAGAAGAGGCAGAGAAAGAAAGAAAAAGAAAGCTCTCTTCTGTGCAGTAATATAGGGGCAATCTGATTTCCCCTCACAGATATACCTGTTATGCGTGCAGTAAATGGTCTGTAGAAGCAGGAGAACGTTTGTCTACCCTCATATAGCCAGATGTCTGTGATAATTCTATGTGTGTGTGTGTGTGTTCCTGCAGCTAAGCGACCCACCTCCATGAGAAATTAAACTTAAAAGAACCTAGAAATTACAGGCCAACACTACAGAAACCACAGTTTAAATGAAAAGACTACAGTGTGAGGTTTGAACGTGCGTAACACTTCCAGCTGTGTTCAATAACCCAAACAAGTCATCTTGGAAACTGAGAACTTTAATACCTTTTCCTATATATAAGTAAGCCGTTCCTAAGTCAATTTCCCTCTAGAGTGTCAGCAGTGAGTTCACTCTCCCTCACTCGCTCACTCACTCACTCACTCTATTCCTCACTCACTCTCGTCCTCACTCACTCACTCACTGACTCGCTCGCTCACTCACCCTCACTCACTGACTCACTCACTTCCTCACTCGCTCACTCGCTCTCTCACTCACTCTCTTCCTCACTCACTCTCTCACTGACTCACTCGCTCACTCACTCTCTTCCTCACTCACTCGCTCACTGACTCACTCGCTCACTCACTCATTCACTCATTCTCTTCCTCACTTACTCACTCACTCACTGACTCGCTCGCTCACTCACCCTCACTCACTTACTGACTCACTTCCTCACTCACTCGCTCACTCACTGACTCATTCACTCACTGAGAGTTGCTGCTGAAGGTGAGATACTGCGACTGTTTGTCTTTGTTTGTGGTTGTGCAGAAGTTTATCTTATCACCTCATATCGCATCCGTGTTTCATCAGATCCTGATGCCGTTCTTGTCGTTGGGCTTCTTGAACGCGCCACACAGTTGACGGAACATTTCCATCAGTCAGATTGATGTAAAAACTCTCTGAAGAGCATTGTGCGTTTTATTTCCATGCAGATTTTATATAAATGATAAACACATCATGTTAAATCAACATCTTGTTTTGAAAGGTTTTTAAAAAAATGCCTAAAAGGGGCACCAATGGAAATCCAGGCTTGCTTTGAGCCCTGATGATGCCACCACCAAGGAAACAATTTTAACAACTTAGTAGTTTATTATTTATGTTTAATCCATTGTTGTACAGTTAGTAAAAGCCACCAGGGACATCAAATCGTAAAAAAAAATCTTTCAGTAATGTTAGTAGAACCTTTTTGTAATGTTATTTTTGTGTTCCTAAAACTAGCAAAAAAACATACTAATGTTTAGTGTTTTGTTGGAAACGTTTCTGAAACCTAAAGTGTTTGGGGGGGGTTTGTGAGTCTCTCTGGTCTCTGTGTGATTTGTTTGTGCAGGCCTGCTGTAAGGCAAGCTGGGCCGGCCCTAAAGGTCAATGGATACGAAACGTTACTGTCAGGTCAGATGGATTATGGTCATTTTCATTAGCCGTATGTGCAGCTCTCACAGAGAGACTGAAGGAGTTCTGTGGCTAAATGTTTATCGATTTCCAGACATGTCTCTATGAGTTACTGGTAAAAATATTGCAATAGCGTTGCATATGTTAACATTAGTTAATGCATTAGTTAACATACATTTCAAGTTAGCATAAGAGACTGTTTACAGTGTTAATTAATGTTTGTTGATATAAAATTTTATGCAAATAATAATGCATGTTTAACATTAACGCGTATACATTCACATTATTGCTTAATGCATCAGTTAGCATGAACTAACAATGAGCAACATAAACAACCATATTGAATGTAAAATTAAAATTAAATTATATAAGGTTTTACAAGAAAAGAACAGAGCTATTAAAAGCAAATCTATTACAGAATATTGAACCAAAAGAGAGGGAGAGAGAGAGAGAGAGACACTGAGAATGAGAGAGCTGTGCTTCTAAATGTTTCCTCTGCTGTTTCTCCCACTGCAGTGGCATTAACCACAAACAGTGATGTCAGCATGTCTCAGGTGTTATCAGAGATTCAGAAAGACAGCCAGAGAGGGAGACAGGCAGGAGAGAGAGTTACAGCATCAGTGGTCTGACTCTCCCACCAGCACACACACATACACGCACACACACACACACCGACTACATTGAAGCTGAATCATGGTATGACAATAAGCCCAATCATAATTTCATATCAGTAATATTTTTCATAAAGCCTCGGGCTTGTAGCTTTTGCATTATCAGCCAGTCCGCAGTCCAACATTCCTGCAGATCTCAAAGATCAAAGACGCAAGACAAAGCAAGTCAAGACAAAGATTCAAGCGTTACATCTGAAATCACCATTTTTTTCCTCAGAAGGATGTCAAGACATCATATATTGCACCAGACTACCCATCTAAATTTATTTCTATAAAAAGTAATATAACAGAAGATTTAGCCCCTGACTTGTACAGATTCAGGCTTAAAGATCAACATGTAAACATTACAGACAATCTACTTCCTTTACACAGTGATGTTAGTCCTTAATGCTAATGAAAGTGGGGTCAGATGCAGCGTTTATCTGCAACTATCAATAGCAAGAGTCAATAGAAACAGAGAGAAGGAAGAAAGGAAACATCTATGCGTGTTCTGGGAGTAAAGAAAGATAAAAAGAGAAACTAATTCAGCACAATCGATGCAGTAGCCAGAAACCTCTAATGATCTGAATCTATTGCACTTATTTCTGTGTTTGCATTTATCTCTGTTTCTTTCCCTTCTTTCTTTTGATAAATCCCCCCCTCTCTCTCTCTCTCTCTCTCTCTCTCACTGTGTAGTGCATGACGTGTGACCTTCATTGCACCATGAGAGGCTGCGGCGAGTGAGAGGTGATTTTGCTCTTAATTGCCGTGGTGACAGTGCCGCAGTGAAGGGCAGTCTTTCAGATTCTGCCGTAACATCACAGGTCAGTGACACGACATTTCATGTCTCTTAAAGCTGTCTTATTGCTACTGTTAGCTCCTTAAGACTCATAAGACTTCCTACCAATGGTTGTACGTTCTCAGACCAAACAGCTGTTTGGTTTTGCATCGGTTGTTTTGTCAGGTATGAGAACTCAAACCTGAAATGTGACTGGATTTAATCCTTGTACCATGTTTTAACATTTAAATCCTCTCAGTTTGCCACGTTTCCCCTCAGTTTAAACCAAAGCATCGGTATTCATTTTTGGTTGACGTCTGTTTTTATTGTTTGTGAGAACTAGCAATTGCTTTTTGTTTTAGAGAAACTTACATCAGCAAAGCAGGTAATTCTTTCTCAGAGCAATTTTGCAGGAAACACACATTCTTTTAGCATAGCGTCTATGTTCAAAACACCCTCATGTTATGATTCATCGTGGCCCAAAGTTACGAACACCAAGCACACTTTCATTCTGAACAGACAACCTCAGCCACCTGATCCTTACAGAACACAGTCAGAACTGTATTAATGGAAGATCAATTTAATGTTTTAATGAACAAAAAAAGTACAGCCTCATTTTCAGGCCGCCTGCTGTAAAGTTTTGATCTTGAATCTTAATCCACCATCTTGAAATCTTCAGAATGACAGCGCATTACAAAATAGCTCAGACTTTCAGAACCGGTCCGGTTCAAACTTCTCTGCTTTATATTCAGTTGAAAAACAGCTGTTTCCACTGCTGAGCTTTTGTATTAGAAGTCGGATGAATTATGCAGCATACCTTTCAGCCAAGTGAACCGTGCTGTGCCTCTAATTGGGCTGAATTTCACTGAGAGGTTATCAATAGAGGTATTTCATGCACATTTGTTAGCGACTCAGTGAGGCGGTCTGTGTATTACTGCCTTATGTCTTGGCCAGCAGCACAGTCTGGATTTGATGAAGGTTTTATCTTTATCGAAGTTACAGGTTTGTTATGGTTGGATCAAACTGTGAAACACTATTATCACAAAATAATATCGCAAACAGATTTTATGTCTCTAAATGAATTGTTCTGGAATTTTGCTGACAACATATTCTTGATACAATGAAAACGTTTAAAGTTATAAATGAAGTATTTGCAGATTGCTGGCATGCTACAGGCTTTCTCATAACCAGCTAACACAGAACATTCCTAGAAACATTCTTTTAAAGTTCTCTTAAAGTTTTAAAAATGTTCTTACAGTAACATATTAGAACTATTTTACTTGTGTATTATATATCAAAAACATTATTCATAAGTTGTTAGTAGAACGTTTTAAAAACAATTCAGAATTTAAATAATGTTTAAATAGCRTTCCTRTAACATTGATGCCACATTTTGAATACTCTTAGAACATACTTGAAACGTTCTTACAACCTAAAGTGGCTAGCTGGGCATATACAACTGTTTCTCAAGTCATTTGAAATGTCATAAAATCAACTAAATGCACTAATGCCTGCAGACACACACTGAAAGAGAGAGAGACAGACAGAGAAACCACCAGCCTCTGCTCTGTGGATTGAGGAAAATCAAGAACCATAAGGGCTACAGACAGGAACAGGAAGAACTCTGAATTTGATTTCGCTTCAGAGGGGCATGCGGTGCCACTGAGTGGCGGGCCGGCGATTAATGAGAGTTTGATTTAAGGGCTGTTCTCAGAGCAGTCGTTCCTGGCGCAGACTCTGGCTTTGGTGTGGTTGCTCTTGCAGACATGTTAATCACAGCTACAGATGACTCTACCATTCACTACCAGCAGGGCTGCAGTCTGCATGTTTCTCGGCCCATTAATAACCTCACAAGGCCCCGCCTCCCGACTGCATACTGGTGCGTCGCTCTCCGCTATTGCCTGCGAGTGAGTGTGTTGGAGACACGTATACTGCCACTCGCTCTACTGTAGTCAAGAGCCTTATAAGTCAAATCTTTCATATTTTATTACTTGCAGTTTTTCATTTTATAAGCATTTAAAAAGTGGATTATTGCTATATACTGTGCATAGTGTTCATAATTTAAAACTTATGTTGTAAAATATTAATGTTAAATATTGAAAATGTACACAAATTTCATTATTTTGTGTATCTATTTTGCTTTAATGACAAATGCATTGAGATTTTAACCTTCTTGTTGGAAGGAAGAACAGATTTTTTTGTATAAAGGTGTTGGGATGTTTTTTGTCAGAAATTTGCTTACTGTAGCACAACTTGTCTTTGGTTTTAACAAAAAATCGATGTCATAAATCTTTCAGTTTTCTTTACCAGATTTAATTGTAAAAAGAATCCCAGATTTGTATGTGGTTTCAGACTTTTGGAACCATATTTTTGCAGCAGTATTACACTTACACTTACATTTCTGTCATGTATGGTATCATCTTAGCATATGCATTGTTAAACTATCAATAAAATTCTGAAACTGATATCTGTCAATGCATCTCACAACACGCTCTGCACAGGAAATTTCACCCGGCAGATGCATCTGATTGAAACTCAATACAGAGTGACTCACTGAGGTAAAAGTTACCAAACCTTGTCACAAATGTATTGAATAGAGATGCGGTCAGAATATCTATCTATCTGTGGTAAGCTAGGTAACAAAAGTATCTTTTAAACCGATATGCACATAAAACAAACAAAAAACACGCAAATATCAAAGCATCAGAATTCAAGATTTTGATTGGTGCAGATTACTGCTACCAAAAGAAAGCTTAACCAATCAACAAACACAAAGGTTCAC
>JBAJNP010001388.1:0-62910 GCA_036877545.1 Yasuhikotakia modesta | reverse complement strand
TTCTACAGAAACATTGGCACAGGAGTTAAAGGCAGTTTTAGGAAAGGTAGAACTTTGTTTTTCCATGGAAAAGATATGTGTCATCGGTTCATATAGTAGGATTTAAAAAATTGAGAGGCTACATTTTATAAATTGAATGATTTACTTTCAAATGACTCTTTTGGAAGTCAAGCGTTCATTTTGAATGAAGAACAGCTGCGTGAATAAACATTGACAGGCACAAATGACGCTTAAAAAGAAATCTGTCTTTGAGGTTCTGAGATGAAATCGACTCTCATTCTTCCTGGCAGGCGTCTGGAGATGCGAGGTCTGATTGAAAGGGTTGAGAAACACTCAGGAAAGGTCTCATAGAGAAAGTGACAGAGAGATATTTTATCTCTCGAGAAGAACATGTCATTCAATCCTCTGTCTAGTAAACACAATGTTGCCCTAGTCAAACGCTTCCAATTTACAGACATGTTCATTAGAGTTCAGCAACAAACTCATGTATGAATGTAATTAGGGTAATAACTGTGATGGAAAGAAACTGCGGGTTGTTGTTGTTATGAATATTCATGCAGTTGTTTCACTTGATAGGGATTTAGAAGAGATTAAAGTTAATCTCAGAGATTCCCCATTTCTTATCAAACATGCAGAATGCATTAGCTTTGTCTCAGCAATTTCTGATTAGATCATATTCAGTTCTGATGTGTGGAACAGTTTATTTAAATTGTTCTGCTGATTTTTTTTGTAATTTACTGAATGTGCCGCTAGTTAAATAACTGTAAGGCATGTCTCAAAATACACTGTGTTCTGCAAATTGTCTATTCATTCATTTTGGACTGTGTGGAGCAAATTTAAGGTTCAAGGCTTCATTTAAAAAAAAAAAAGATTTAAAATGCACATACAAAGAAAAACAAATGTGAAACTACAAATTTGCAATCTTTCTGCTTGTTTAATGCACCACACTTTTGTTTTTGTGTTATACAAATATGAATATTTTAAGCATTTAACTGGTAACGTTTAAGCAAAATCTTTTTTTAAAAAAAAACAACCAAAAACTCTGAAGAGTACAAAAGTGTCTCATTAAACAAACAAGCAAACAATTAGGTAAGCAAATAAATAAGTCTATGCAGCCATAATAGTAACATATGCAAAGGCGCTATAATGATACCTTTGCACATTTCAACTGACAATATCCAACGTTAATACTAATGAATGCAGTCAAAAGTAATTGCTACATCTGTAATCCTAAAGGCACTTCAGCTTCTAATGAGCTTCACACACACACACACACACACACACACACACACAGGTGCTCATTCAAACTGTGAGCAGGTCTGAACATGGCAGGGCCAGACACACACTTCTGTCTGGACCTAAAATTTTGGATGTTTTTGCTGCTGGCTGGCACTGTTTTGATTGTTTCTTATTCACAGTTGTCAGAAACAATCCTGACATTTCACTTACACCAGGCAATGAAACATTTCTCCCTTAACACACAAACACATACAAGCGCAAAGACTTGCTCAGACAGGGAGAAAAAAGTGGAGAACAAATTTAGCCTCAGCATTTATGTTGGATTTATTAAAGGCTTCATCAAATAAATTCTTTGATGGACTTTTGTAGCTTTTTTTGTATATAAAGAAACAGTGACTCATTTTGCACAGCACACTTTTTAACCTGTAACCACTTGTAACAGACCAGTTAATGAAAAATAATCACACTTCTGAGCTGTGATGTAACTAAAACTCACTGACTTTTAAAAAAGACAGAAATAAGCCTTTCAACAGCTCAAGATTTCTCATCTAAAATTGTTAGCTGGAGGTTCAAATCTGGTCTATGATGTTTCCTTCCCTCCCTGTCTCTCTAAATAATTTCCTTTCTCTTTTCCACAAAGCCCAAATAGAAAATTACAAAAAAACTGCAGAACTCTCAGATAAGATAAAAATGTGACTTTCCTTTCTCTAAAATTCCACAGTGCGTCACTCATGCCCACAGTTACTCTCTCATGAACACGCTTCACATACACTCAATTTATGAAATCCAAATTACATTTAAAGCCTGGACCCATTGTAACTGCTGTGTGCCGATGCCATCAATCTTCATTGGTAATTCATGGAATGACAGAATAAAAGCCAGTGGAATGAATCCCAAGCTGTACCGAGACCACCAGCCAATCTGCGGCATGCTTCCAGATTGACGGCTGGAGCGGGAAGCCCTCCAGTTACGAAAGCATACAGCTCCCTATCAGCCAGAGCCATGACCCCAACTGAAGAGGCATATGCAATGCGCTGTGGGAGGAGACCATTGGTGGAAAAAGCCAGGCCAGCTGCAGGGGACCGATAAAGCTATTCAAATTCACAGCCTGTCTTACATCCTGGCATTTCCCCCAGGTGGATGCGAGTCATGCGACTGGATACGTTACCTGACACAAAGACTAGCGGATGCTACAATGCGCTAACACAGTCATCAATTCAAAGCCACAATGAGGCTGGGAAATGATGATGTCACGCCACACCGCGTGGGATTATCTGATGAACCGCCGCTTTGATTGGACCAGTGAAGAGAGAAAGCAGTAGAGACAGAGATGGAGAGGGTCGGCCAGTTAGCGCAGATCAATTTCCAAAACCTTAAGCTCAGCAGTTCTGGGCGTACACACTTAATTTTGCTGCATGCAGGGTGTATTTGGAACAGTGCTTGACCTGACATCCGCAATTTGTCATGATATATCGAATTGTGGAGTATAATGTCTCAGTCAGTGGAAAACAACAGAATGGTAAATGGGAAGGTATTGATGTGTGCGGTTGGTGTACAACGTTTTCAACAGTAGAACAGTTGAAGATCCGGACTTCTGCTGGTTGACTGTAAATCAGAACAAACTTAGGATTTGACACTGTGATAATTCAGGAACCCCAGGCATTACAATCGCATCTGCTCTACTAAGACTTAATTCACAGCTGGTGTTGGTAGATTTGTATTTTAATAAGGCGTCGCACAACTCCTGAAGTCGCAAGTGACTGATTTTAACTTTCAAAGCACAACAGCAGCGACAAATTTAATATCGAATAAATGCACATCAAAGATCTAACAGGATAAAGAGAGTTGAGAAACAGAACCACCACAGAACACACTGGCTCAGTGTGAGTCGATATGCAATTTATCATGCAAAACTCAAATTCATTTCTGCATTTATGCTGAATGTACCAGGATATTGTTCAATTAAAGCAGTTAACAGTGATCACTTCTAAATATTACTAGCTAAGTAGTGAATTATTTATACAAGACAAAGGGTGTTTTCAAAAACCTGAAACAATCAAATACAGAATAGCACTGAATCAAATTCTTATTTCAATAACTTTATCGCAACTTTTATTAACAAATATTCATATTAAATAATGCTTAACAGATCTATAGAACTGCAGTTGCCCCAACCATCACTTAAAGCTGCTTGTCTGAAGACCCATGTAGAAATGCCACAACAATTTTATTTGTTTCTACATAACATATCGTAATGTATTATGACGACTGTAACGTTCCCCCCATGCTGTGTTTGTCCTTACAGGTTCATCAAGTCTGATGGCTAATTATGCTAGATAGACCTTGGGTTTATTTGTGCGTTAATTTTGTCACTCTTCGAGGGCACATCTTCATTAAAACGTGCAGTAAATTGACTCTTAAATGAGCCAAAAAAGACAGAAAATGAAGGCGCGGGGTGTCTGGAGCCAGAGAGGAATTAGTTTGCTGGGCCTCTAACCAGAAGAAACAGTGATTCATCACAGAGCTGGAGCAGGAAATGATGGGAATAAAGTGTCTGAGAAAAAGGAAGTGCTGTTATCTGACATTGTGAGAGAGAGCGAGAGAGGCGTGTGTGCCAGGGCCACTGGAGGACAGAAGAGTCTCATTTAGGCATCAGTGCTGGTGAATAGCAGTGAACTTCCTCCGGTATGGAGACTGTGACGTGCTTGGACTCATGAACAGGCACTTCCTGAAGTCCGGGCCTTAAATCAGATGCTGGCGGCAGCTGGGCCATCAGCGGCAGCCCCCTCCGACCACAGACACGCAGCCCTCCTGGGAAAACATCAGCACTGTAGCCCCCGGCCACATCAATCTAATGGAACATTTTGGGGGAAGTTGTGCCACTTTTTACTAAAGATATAGTGAAATACAGTGAACTAATTACTCACTATATTTCAAAATGTCTGCTCAAATTATGTTAGAGTAAAGTACAACTTACTGGAGGGCCAAATAAATTCTACCAACAAAACACAAGTGGTCCGATTACCACATGGTAGAGGTAAAATGTGTCATTTTGAGGGTTTAGCTGCCTGTAACCTGCCAAAATGCCCAATGCCATGTGACTATTATCTTTCTTTAAGGCCAACTTCAGATTTGCCCTTCAGATTTTTTTCATGCTATACAGATTTTAAAATAATAATTTTATAATATTTCATAATCAAGCAGTAATGTTAATACAATGTCTAAAAAATCTTTAAAAATTTGTTTTTATGTTTTTGTTACTTAATGAAAATGTTAAGGAAATATATATATATATATATGTATTATTATGTATTATTCCTTAATAATACATAAGTTGTTAGCTTGCGAACAGTTCACCAGACGCTAACCGTGCTACTAAAAATGCAGTTGTCAAAGGTGTGAAATAAAAAGCAATAGTGATACATAACACATCATAAGGGGCATCAGTGTAGGCAGTGCAGAAATGAAGACATCTACATATACAGCATTAACCAGATGGCTAACATTTGGTTACTAGAAGCCTAATGCATGTAGTACACATCCCATAATATTTCCATGTCAATTTATTTTTATTAAACAGTTATCAATGTTGTGACACCATTCCTGTTCACACATCAAGCTTGACTTGGTGTAAATATGTCCCGTCTTAGTCTCATCATTTAACTGGTTTATGCCTCACTAGCAGGCCAAAAACATCAACTCTACAAATCTCATTCATGGTGAGAGAAGAGCCGATCGTCCCTCAGAAACGTGCACACATACATGTTACACCACAGCTACACCACAACAGCCCTGCCAAACATAGTTGCTTTAATAACTGAGAAAATTCAAATGACTTTGAGCAAATCTGCACAGATAATCTCAGTTCCCATGTTTTACGGCTCAAGCAGATGTTGAGATTCATTACCACAGTAACTTTGCTGTAACTTAAGAGCGTAAGCGTGTCATTATAATTGTGTTTCTGTAGTTAAACTGGTGGATTTTGTGTTAGCAACGCAAAGGTTGTGGGTCCAATTTCCATGCATAAATGTAAATATATAATCTGGCAAACATTTAAAAATTTTTTACCTAGCTTAACCAGCAAGAAATCATTAGTTAACCAGCTTTAGCAGAAGGACAGGCATTTTTGCTGATGAACTTATTTGGCAATGCTAGTCCACCGGGACACCACATCAGCATAGACCAGCATGGAAACTCATTCATGAATAAAGAAATTAATGAATCCTGCTCATTAAAACCCAGTCCTTAACTGCAAACAGTCTTTCATTCAAGTCTTCTCTGCTACGTTGAAACTGCTTCACAATAGAACAAGACCCCAAAACAGGCATATGACTTTAATGGTGAACATTAACTGTGATTATTATTGTAGGACAATACGTCATCGTTATCTTATCCGGCGTGGGCTGATGTCATTACACTGTTTCATTAAAGTCTCTCTGTGCAGTGAACTCATTCAAACTCATTACAGGCTCATAAGCGCTCACATATCTATCATTTCCGCTCCGTTGTGTATGAATGTGTGTGTGATGGGCTTGTGATGGCACATTGCACAAGTAAACTTGTGCTCTACGGAGCTGAGAAAACAAATGCACCAGCCACCGCCACCGGACAGCAGTGATTTCTCATTGGACACCAGCTTGCTGACCGCTGCACCCTGACACCCGCCTACAGCAGTCAGGTGTAAAGCCATGCTTCCGTTATTTACACACCTCGTACCCACGTGCTGCTGTTTTGTCAAACAGATAAACCTTGACGGATGTGACGCTTCAAATAAGTACGTAAGTAAGACACTTAAACTGCATCATGAATACAGACAAGCGCAAATGTTTACGTCGCAAACAACTGTCACGTGACATGTATGTTCGGGTACCTATACCGTCCCTAAAATAATTTACACAGGTACACAATACGGTTTACCACAAAAATACGTTTCTTGGTAGCCATTACACTCTCAATGAAGTATTTTTATATTTACCTTTTTGAAACTGGCGATTCCCTAACTCCCGTTGTCTCACAGGATGTTTCCTAAGTGTCAGAGAAGAAATAAACAATCCCAACAGAACCTGAAGAACATCCTGGTATAACCTGTGGAAAAAATGACCGAGGATTTGGACGCATATGAGGACACGCGGATCTCAGCTCGCTTTACGTTTGGCTGTCATCAGCCAATACAGATATCAGTCACACAACGTCACACAACGTCACACAACGTCATTAATATTCATGAGCAAAACTTTTAGCTTTTTTTTTTGCTGATTTAAATCACAACATTTATATATTTTCGGTGAAAAGTTTAATTATTACCTTTAACAAATATTAATATTTTATTTGTATATATATTATTTTGATACGCAATGCTTTACATACATTGTGTTCAAATTGTATTAGGCTGCATTCAGGTTTAAAGCAACATGAAAGCGAGTAAATAATGATTTATTCAGCTTTAATGGTTTCTTTAATGGTTAAAAGCATATAAAAGCACATAAGTAATTGTCTGATTATGATGCAATGTAAAGCCACAAGGTCAAGGTCAAAAACTGCTTGACGCTATGGTCTAGCATTAGCTTGCAACACAATTCAGTCTCAGCTAGGTAACGTTTAAAGTAAATTACAACATTTATATTTAGTTCAGTATTTGATAGCAGTATTTGATGGAAATAGGAGATATTGTGGCTGAATCTTGTTTCGACTGTTCTTGTTTGGATGTTTCTTCCTCTTTGTGCTCTTCTACTCCTCTTCACTGCTGCTCAGGTGTTTGTCATGTGCGTGTGATGTACGTGTGAAACTGTAACTTCCAAGAACACAGTGACCTCGGACTTTCTCACTCGCCTCTGCCAGAATAAAAGCTTTCGCCTCTACTGGAGATCCCAGCCTCCGTGTTTTGACACCCACCGCCACGATTCTCTTAGATTACTATGTAACTGCGGAATATAGAGTTGGATCAAGGTGAACCAGGACGTACGTGTTTCTCAGAAAAGCATCTTGTCTGAAAGCAATTTAGATTCTTCGTCTTCGCTATTCTGAAGCCTTGGACTAATTTGACGGTCTCGATTGCAGATAGTTGAACAATAATTGATTTTTGCTGCACTGGATTCAAGTCTTGGCTGATTGAATTACACAATTGCCTGAAAAACAAACACAACATTCCTGTTTGAGCTTTAGGTGAGTGCGGATGACTGTCCAGCCACAACAAACCATGAGTCATTTCTCCACACATACAGTATATTAGCTCTGTACCAAAATGTAGTGAGAAGCCTTATATAAACAGCTGTATGAAGGTTGTATGAATTGCTGCATTAAAACTTCTTAGGTATCTTCTTAGGTCTAAAATTTCTGTCCAATTTAAATCTGTATGAGTTTCTTTCTTTCAAGAATCATACAGGAAACATTAAGAAGAATAACTGTAACGCTAACTTAAAGTCAGCCACGTCCGAAAGCTTCTTATATTTGCACTGAAACGCAGCAAAAGTTACTTGTTGTTTTGTTTGTACATTGGAATTCACACAATAAATCAAATTTTAACTGTGAGAATTCCTCCCAGAGGCTTTTTGCTTTATCTGTTCTGTATGAGCTTTTAACCCATCACCCCTTGAAGCCCAAGCCAAGTCCTTCACATTAGCAATGCAAGTGGGTCAAAACCGGAGACCCGTGTGAGTCAACACATGAATATGGTGATTCTTATTCTCTGTATCTGGAAGGCTCAGATCCAGCCGTTAGACTGATGAATGCGGGATTTGGAAGGTCGGCATCATGTGTGATTTATGGCAGCGTGATCCTGAACAGTGTTGATTGGCCTGATTGTTTCATTCAGTTCCAGGAGCTACCTGAGCCGCATACAGCCAGCCAAAGAAAAACACAAGATTTGCTCTCATGGCCTTGTCACCGTGGACTAATGCCCTTTTGCACTAGTTTCTGTTTGCACACTTATTGGAATCTCTGCACAAATCAAAGTCTGAAAATATTGGAAAATTATGTAGAATATTTTACCTTTATGTTTGGACGTTATATGAGAAAGTTCAACATTCTTTACTTAAAAAATTAACACTTTACAATATTGTGTCACTGATTATTACTGGTGTTTACATTATATATATGACCTTTTATACATTTGTCCCCTGCTGTAAATAACTATGTATATTTTGTGTATATTTATATTTTATATGTAATATTTTATTATGTATATTTATCTGTTTTTATCAGGTGCATCCACATCATAATATAAACAGCAAATGTGATCTGGAACATTACCCATAATTCTCACACATTTTGACTTTGTATAATTTAAAAAATTTTGCTTTGGTGGGAGCTGCTTGGTGGAAAAAGACATGCTATTGAGTGTACTTGTTTTTTGAGAGTTATTTATTAAAATGCATGCTGTAAATGTCACCAGCAGTACAGTATTTGTTTAACTTATGCGTTCATCTTCTTTGTCTCACAGTCAGACATGGTGTGACACAGCAGTAAGACTTGTGCTCCATCTGGGGAAAGTTGTCTCATTATCAACAGGCAAAACATTAAAACACCATTCAGTTACACAGCAGCATCAAATTACATTATGATAATCTCTATTGTTTTCAGGGACAAATTGTGAGAAAGGCCTTTGGGGACACATGTAGGCATGCTGACAAAACAACCTTGAGACATCTGTTACATTAGTCAGGTGAACAAAACTTTACAGGTGCCATTAAAGACTGTTTAATAGTTCACAACAGTCTGTCAAATACCAAATAAATTACATTTAACTGCATAAAACATGGCTTTGTGTGCATTTGTTTGTATGAGCACAAATGTTATGTGTCAATGTTATTTAAAAAAACTGTAAACATGTTCTGCCTTTTTTTAACAGGAAAAGAAACAAAGATGTATTTATGAAAGATGTCTGTTTAAATTTTTTATTGATACTGGGAGCAGTTATTTATCAAATAATGCAGAAGGAGGTTAAAACAGGCATATATTCAGACGCCCACAGTAGTCAAGTGCTCTTCCAGCATTTTAAAAAGCCAACTCAGGTGCCTGGATCACAGCAGTCAAACTGTGATGCTGTACGTTCTAGCATGCTAGGCTTGCTGCTTCCCCCACAGTTTAGTGCTTAGAATGGAAAAATGAGCAGCACAAATGGCATCTGTTGTGGTCCTGAGAACTGCATATCAGCAACGCATCTGACTGGACGTTGGTCAGGTGAGACTGGACAGACGTTTTTGAAGTCAAATGGGACCTTTCCTTTTGAAGTGGAGCGATAAGAGACAAAACCATTTGTATCCAGCTACTATCACAGATTGATCCAACATGTAGAACAGCTTGTATCTGTTGGGCAAACAGGCCAAAGCGTGAAATTACAGCTTTGGGTTTGTTTTTTTATACAGTGTCTTACAAGATCGTGATGGTTGGGAGACAATTAGCGGTCCTCTGAGAGTTTTAGCTCCAAAGTGAATCGCCTAACAGAAAATGAAGAGATGTTATTCTGCAAGTTAGAATTAAATGGTTTTGGGATGCAGAGCTGGTATGTTTTGTGTTGTGTTCTATAAAAGTGCAGTGAAACTTTGGTTTAAAAATAAGCAATTAATTTAAAAAGAGAGATCAAACTACAATGTCAAACTACAAAGAAATAAGACAGAAATAAGAAAGACAACTGAAGTATATAGATGGAATCCTAATTAGGGGTCTTATCAAGAAACACAGATATTACACACAGATGTTATTAACTGTGATCACACAGTGACCCCGGTTAGATATGTGTGACATTACAGCTCACTTGACTAAACTCAGTTTACACTGATCACTGCACAGTAAATGAACTGAAGTCACATCAGATAAAAATGTGGGAAGAAATGTCAAGTACATTTGCAGTAGATGCGTTATTATAGGCTGTCTGAGCTGTTGGGTATAAAATGTATCTTGTATGTAATTACAATTACATCTTGTATGTCTCTTGTATATAACTTACATAAGTTCTATACTGCGGTATACTGTACTAGCAAAATTACCTGTATATTTTTACAATGAATCTCACATTAAACACACTATAGGAAACACAGCTGTGGTAATTCATATATTCATAAAACCAGAAGCCCAACATTGCTTTCAGAACTTTATAACAGTATTATATTACATAACATATTTAACTGTAAAAACGTGGCAAATAAATAACCTTTGATGTGACTATATTCTATGTGAATAATATTGGTCAAAACACAACGCATTCAATAATCCTAAACACACAGAATTATAAATAATGGGGTGTCACAGTGACATCAGTCGAATTATACTGCACGTAAACACACAGCACATAAAATAACAGTACAATACATTTAGAGTTGAACTTAATACTTCTTTAATGTTCTGGCTCAGACAAAAAACACAAAAAGGTATGAGAAATAATTGTTTAAAAAGTATACATTTATTGTAAATTAAACTACAGCTTTAAAACCAAAAAAGAAATTAAGACAAACTGTGTTAATTGTTCATAATGCACTTTGCTCTTCATTTAACAAATATCCAAGTTTCCAGAATTCTGCCCATGGGAATATTTATAGAAGGACTACATCTGCATCTAGCTCTGCATCATCTGATTAAAGACAACAAAACAACCAGGAGACAGGCCATAACACCCCCTGCCATTCTCTGCTTTAACCATCGCCTTTAAGTGACTGGAATTCAATCAGTCTTTCAGTGCAGAGTGATGCCCAAGACTGCAACAGTGGAAAAAATAAGTCAGTGGGATCAAACATGGTCAGGTTTCTAATTATGGAGGTCCAGATTGCTGAGATGGTCCAGAGATGGTGAGCATTGTTCTAATAATGCCCATGCAAGGCTGTTCAGTTTCAGAGTTACTGATGGTGAAGGATGACCCTACGGCTTGAGATCCATCTTTGAGACCTCAGGGCTTGTAACTGCAGGCCTTGACATGAAAAATATGTCAGACTGAGTCTTGAGCGCTTTCACAAGGTCCTAGTAGAATCATCTAAGATATGTCTGTCTTAATCTTTTAGCGTCTTCTACACGCTGCTTGAGGAGCCCAGAAACTGAAAGGAATTCTGTCAGGATATGTTACAATAATCACTAAAGATAAAGCAGAAATGATCTGCTCCTCTGACTTCATAAGTACAACAGTCCCCGCTGCCAGTCCTCAAACTCCTTCAAACTCGACTCCAACCTGCCAAACGTTCCCTTCTGCAGAGAGCCCTAAATACCGAAAAACTCTATTTAAAATGTTTCGGACTGAAAGTTGTGTGACTGAATGTCTTGAGGCCATGAAGCTAGATGGTGATTTTCTGGCAGAGCTGTCACAGTCGTACATTGACAGGTCCCTTTCAAAATCCAATAACTCCGCTAGCACAGAATGTCACTTCAGGGCCTGCCGTGCAGTCGCACCCTTCTGCAAACCTTTTAATCAAATGTCAACATGTTATTTCTCATCTCATTTTTCTCCCTTAACAATATTTACATTATTTTGTTGACAAAGTAATTGAAAGTGTGTTATGGAAATTGTTCATTTGAAAAAGGTAATTCTGTCGTCATTTACTGATGTTTTTCCAAACCGGTAAGACTTTATTTCTACTGAACACAAAAGGAGAATCGTGTTCATTGCTCTGTTTTTGAAATATATTATGTGTAACGTTTCAAAAACACAGCTAGAACATTTTTGCTACGAGTACTTTGAGAGAACGTTAGCCAATGTTCTAAAAACATTTCCTGTTAACTTGGTCATGCGTGTTTGGAATCACATGACTGAGTAAACAATGACACTTTTAATTTTGAGGTGACCGGTCCCTTTAAAAAACGTCCTGGAGATCCAAGTCAAAAAACATCTACAGCTACCGCATACTGTGAAGAAAATGTCACAGTGAAGCGGTTTGTGCATCACTGTTCAATTAAAGTTGTTATGACAGAGAAAACAGGAAGAAGGGCAGTGGAGGAGTGAGATGGACTCCTCAGGCGGTGTACGGCTGAAGCTAGTTTGTGAGGGTGTGATATGCCAAGGAAGATAAGAACGTTATTCTACAGTCTGCAGATGAACGTTAGCGCAGTTAGCAAGGCCGGTCACACAGCGTGAAAGATATAAAACATGACAAAATAGACAGATACAGCAACTGGCTTGTCTAAGCTCACAAAATCTAACAACAAACACAGTTGTTAGATTCCTGCTGTCAATGTGATGCCATTAAGAAACAACATGTTACTTTGGTGGGTAACCCATTCAGTAAAAATATGATTATGGCGTTCTCCGTGTTTCTCTGAAGGATTCGTTTACACAGAGGGTTGCGTGAGGGTAAATTAGGAGTTTAATAACATTACAAGCAATATTTGACCATACAGCGCAATGTAAAAACAAAAACTAAATTACCAATATCAAAACAAAAACATGCAGAAAATCCAGTATAGTGTTTTGACATTTACACACCATACTGATTTAATTAGCAATCAATGCAAAAAATAACTGCGATTGACTTGACATTAAACAGTAATTTAATACGTCAATTTCTCTTTTTCCTCTCAGTTCTCTGTGGAATTTGCCCAGCCATTATAGATAATACATTTGGTAATACATCACATAAACTTAAAAAAGTTTCTAATCTCACTTTAGTTTTAACTATACTCAACATCACTCAATAGAGTTCGAATTGAACTTGTCTTTTACATAAGGGCAATGAATAGCATTAACCTGAAATCAGCTCTTTTCTTTTCAAAATGTAAAAGATGACCCAGCCCAATTTTGTCAGCCCTCGTACCTGCGATTCTCTCGATTGTTTGCATCAGAAAATGATTCAGTCTGCAGAGGTGTATATGCCTCATGTAAACCCTTTCAATTTAATGACACAGGACTCTGTAGTTCGTAATGACCGGTTGAGTCTGCGCTCTACTGAGCGCGCTCAGATTCTCACTTCATATGTCACTGTAGAATCCACTGAGACGACGAGAAGGTCATGTGATCTGAAAAATATGAGGTCATTAATGTCTGATCACGCATCTGATTGTAAGTGCCACTATGAAGGTTATGTGGGCTATTGAGTAAATGTGTTTCCTACTAACAGTCTTGATGATAATAATTTACCTTAATATATAGTGTTGATGACAGCTAATGTATCTTAGCTTTCTGTCTTGTTCCTATCTATAGAAAAGACACTTAGGAATTACATTTATATTAAAAGAACATATTAGACCTGACAATGCAAGTAATTGTTTTCATTGGCAAACAATTGGCAAACGTAACAGTTTAAGTACTTTATTGATATATATTCTAACATGAATATCAAATCTTCTCAAAGCTCCCTTTATGTGTGTAACATTTTATGCGATATATAGCATATTATATATATATATATACACACACATACACACACACACATTGCTATAAAGCACAAACAGGAAACACTCCTCTAACAGTTTACGTAACGCCATGACTTTAAACCTAAATTCCTTCTGTCACTTGACAAATGACAAACTTCCTTATGTGCCTGAAAGAATTCAAATGAACAGATGATCGTGTCGGCTAACATAAAAACTGTGTAATTCGTGATGATGATTCAAAACAAATGGAGGTTAATGGAAACAGGAAGGTGACAAGTTGATTAAAGAGAGTGTTCAATGAGCAATCAGTCTCAGCCAGCTGACAGTGCAGTCACAACAGACCAGTGCTCTTCACCTTCAGTGAGCTGCAGTCAGAACAAACAGCACAGACACGGTGAACCAAAAATGCTTTGTTTGCCTTTTTGCATAAGGAGTTATTGGGTCCGCGTGGCAGCTTTGGGTCGGCCTTGAAGAACCAAACTGGTCTGAGAACAGAGTGAGAAACAGAGGCTGATGAAATACAGAGTCTTGGAGCAGGTGTGATGATGTAAACGTGTGGGGAAAACATCAAAGTTAGGGGTGAAAAGAGAGATACTCACACAGTCTGAGAAAAGAGTCTGAGAAAAATGACATTTTAAGTCTCACACAAACATCCACCACACACACACACAGAAATTGCTAATAGGCCCCTATCAACAGAAACAATATGCCAAATGCCACCAGCCACAGCCAAAAATAAATAAAAAATAAACCAGTTAGAAAAGGGCACACAGAGAATGTTCTACAGCAGTCTATGGGCAACATCTGCCACCATTAAAATCGATTTATTGCCACCACAATAGAAAATGAGACGACTGGTAATCTATAGACATCTGGATTACATTATCAAAAGATGGAGCAAATGTTCTCATCACATTAGACTCTGATTTCATTTCAGATAAAAAGTGGGTTTTATATCAAAGTCGGAAAACATATTTAAGATGAATTATTTAAATCAAATGAAATCCCATAAAAATTCGATGTAATGGATGCAAGAACTATTACCAGAGCTTTAAAAGACGTGGTTAATTCTGTTACAGGCTCTTGTTGCTATAGGAAAAAGAACTGCTTTTTTGGTACCAAAGAACTAGTGCTAAAACACAGGACAATACATCCATCCTTCATAATATACCATAATGTGACACAATTAGGTGAAGTGTAGCCTCTGGCAACAGTTTATAGAGTGTTTACACAGCACAGAGGAATGATAAAAACCGCTTTGAAATCTCTTTTAATTTTGCTTTTGTATTTGATGTCACTAGTGCTGCAGAAACATCATATGTCACTTTTAAGGCTAATGTGAGAAACAACAAGCACAGCTAAGATTGACTTACAAGAGAACATTATTAGATTGTGTTGTTGATACAGCACTTGTCTGACTTGGTAAACTGACACTAGAGTAAATAAGACTAATTGAAAGACTGTCTCAGCATAACTCCTGAATTAGATACAAATGCAATGCAGGTCTTCGGTCTAGTTTACTGAAGCTACAGTTCACAGTGCTAGACTTACAGAGACAGACAGTGATAGTAGGAAAGTGTGGCTTTAGGATGGATTCTAATAATAGGCCCATGGCCCAGAATACAGTGAAACCGGTGGCAGGGTTTCCCATCTGCAAAAGAAGTGTTACCCCCAGTTTCCCAGAGAGGGCAGAGTTTAAAAACCTGTGACAGTAACATCCGGAACAAAAAAATAAGAGAGAAAAATGCTAAGACAGGATTTATCAAACCTGACAAATTTTGACCAATCAGCAGCCCTCAATTAACATTTATTATAACACGGTTCTTCTCACTGTGGTGTTGATGGACAATCACACAAACACCAGGAGCCATTAGTGCCCTGAGCCTTCAGATGGTTCCTCTTGTTAATGGCAAAAGGCAAAACAAGGGCCAGGAACATTTGCTGTGGTCGGGACAGAACCATGGTCCCTGTGTGCACAGGGTTAAGCTCATGTGGTTTATTTTAAGGTCATATAAAGCTTCCAGCAATATTTGATAATGGCAGGAGTTCAGCAGACAGTGACCGACAAATTTGAGGTTTTTCTCCGGCCCCATAATGCCATATTTATCTTGATCATATTTGCTGGGGAATTGAATCGGCTCATTTTGAATTAATGTTAGTGGGGAGCATTTGGAAATGGCATCCGGCAGATAAATCCAAATTAGTCTCAGTGGACTGTGTGTACAAATAAACCAAATTAGAAATTCCATCTGTTCTACATCATTTTCTTTTTAAAATGAAACGACTTACGGTCTAACTGTTAAAATAAAATCAATATTAATCTATTGATCAAATTTAACATGCTCTTTCATCAAACAATCAATGTTATCAAAATTTCACTGATCAAAATTTGATTTTGTCATAAAAAAATGTATTCAGCACAAGCAGTATCAGTCAAAAGTAACTCAAGACAATTATAAATTCTCATGTTTTCAGCCTTAACATCTCCATCATATTCCTGTCACACAATGTTTGTTTCATTTCCTAATTCTGGGAAATATAGGAAATGAAATGCTATTATTTGTTAAAAGTTGTGATGAATTCCTCTCATTTGAAACAATGCTCTTGTTCATAAAGAGTAAATAATGACTTTTATTTTGTAGTTAGCAAAAGTACAAAGTCTCTGTTCTGAACTTACTTTCAGTTCAAATGGTGTTTAATTAACGGAAATATGCATGTGATTATAATGAATAAAGTCTTTTAAAGTTTAAGTTAAAGCCTGTAAAGGCACATCTGAAAAAATGTTAAGTAAGAAAGTATTTTCCATGGCAACCAACTACATCCCGTCTGTGAGGTGGTGAAGCATGAATGAGCAGACATCTCAAATATGAATGGACTTCATAAAAGAATTTGTGACTATGGCACAGGTTGTTAATGACCGAATATGCAAATAACCCAGGTTTTGTGCTTTCATCCCCCTAATAACAATCACCAAACGTGTTGTTTATATGTGCCGGTGACCTTCATAAAGTTTTGAAAGACTGTTGAGACACCGAAAATGTGACAGTCCCAATCGCTGAGTGTTTAGATGTCCTGTTGCTGCTAATGTCACGCTGCGAGTGTGATTTTGAGTCAGCTTGAGACACGCTCCTGTTCCGTCAACAATCACAAGCTGTCCTCCATCTCTCCTGCAAGGATTTTGTCATCAGCGTTACAGATGGACCGCTTGCCTGGCCGTAGCATCATCTGTTACAGCAACAGTTTGAATGAATCAAAGACAGTACAGCGCTAATTCACAGAATACTGTAGCATTCATGAACAATCAACTATGCCTAGGAATACTGTGAAGACATGTAGGAATGTAAATTACACAGGGTGAATGCTAAGATAGTGGACAAATGGACTAGCAGAATGTTAAGGTAGTAAACAAAGTGATTAGCTTGTAAATTCTAGAGAGGTTAAGTTGGATAACTAAAGATTACTTTTAGGAATTTTATAAACAACTTAATCTTGTTTTAAGTTTTTACTTAAAACTTAAAACAAGATAGAAATTATGATCTTAAGATTTGGTATTATGCTATTATATGAATAATACAATAATTAATATTAAAAAACAATATTAAGAGACATTAGCAATTGGCAATTTGTATTTATGTCAAGCAGTCAAGGTTAAAGATATCAAAGCCATTCCAATCAGGCACTGAACAGAGTACCTATTGCAAAGTTTTCAGCCAACAAAATCACTTCGGGGTCCTAAGGCACTCATTTGACCTGGCAGACCCAACTGTTCATCACACCCGCATGTCTATTTACTGCCGTTTCTTTGACAAACAAACAACCAAAAGCTTGTGCGATACACCATCAATTCTTCAGTCTTATAGACACTGACTTCAGTCTGACACAGAAACGGCTCTTTGGGCTTTACTTTCACAACGCTAACAGAAAAATTTTAATAGCATGTAAAATGTGTTGTTCATGTACGTCTTGGCAAAAGCAAAGGTGTTGAGAAGCACAGGCGTGCCTCGAAAAAGAAGGTCACGTCTTGCTTGTGTTGCGCGCAGCAGGAAGTCTGCTCGTGTCAAACGACCTCGTCCAGAAACGCATCACAGCATCCTTTATGACCTCACAATGTCATTTCTTTTTTATGCAATTCTATTGGTGGCCAGCGGAGCAGCTCCACCATTCAGGACGCTTACTAAACCGAGACTCCCGTCAAGGCAAAATCAACGTGTGCCATGTCAGAACAGATCATGATGACAGCTAAACGTCTGCGTGGGAGGGGAAGTTGAGGACAGGAGAGCATGACAGCTGGATGAATTGATACTGAAAAATTGCTCCCCGGCAATAAAAATGTCAACAACACTATACAGCTTTTTGTATTCTTAGGGGTTTAAAGTTTTCCCATGAATCACATAGTGGGCCAAGTTTACTGTACTTATGAGGGAAAGGTTCATGAAAAACTAAAAGTACAAATCAAGGGAGTCAGATTTATTAACAAACATTCACGCAGACTCTTGGATAAACATGTTGACTGTTATTAAAATAAGCACCTAGCAATGCGGAATAAAGCCTTAATACCTTCATAGAGTCACGGAGGCATATCAAATTTTAAATTACTGGCTTCATGCTTACAGTGATCCCGACACGCCACATATGATTTTGTACCTGAGGTTTTTTTTTCCCACAATCCTCTCTGGATGATCCAATAATGAGCCATCTGTCATTGTCATTGTAATTAATCTGTTGGTATTTAGTGGATAATGAGTTGCTGTCGTGTCATTTTTTTGTCCTTTACACTCCAGACCTTGGGAAGGGAAATGGGTATCTGTGCCACCAGATGAGTTGTTTTTCCATTAAAAATCTTTTTGTGCTAAATGCCTATTTTGGGAACTGGCATGTGACAACCTTGTTTTCGTGCTGCTAACAAATCTCACGCTAAAGACAAAACACAGACTTGCCACCACAGAGGTTTGTTGACCCCGTCCACGGCAATAACCAGAGCCAATCCGCTGCAGCAACCGTGAGCTGAAAAAAGTGCCACATACATTGAGTTAATCCACATAGAATGTCTTCTGTGCAGACAGAGAAAATCTTTTTCAATCATAAGTGAAAATTAAATAGTGAGCTGGACAGAAATACCACTTCAGATGGAAATTGCGCTGCCACATACAATTTCCCACGAAGGTGCCGCTCTCACATCTACACCACTTCCTGTTCCAGCCTGTTGTAGATACAGAAGATGAATTTCCACTGAGGAGGGTGAGAAACTTTATTACCCTGCAAAGGTGGGCCGTCACACGGCCGAGGCTGTGTCACCTCCTAACGGGAAACTTGGACAACTGGATTAAGCATTAAACACCCCTGTTTATCTTCCTGCTAATTTAAACGTCAAACCGGAAAGTTCACAAAACCCTCGGCCTGTTATCTGATATCTAGAGCCAACAGCAAAACCAATTTGCAGGCAAATGGGCTGAGGATGTGACAGCAGAAAATGTCAGTAAGCTTGAGATAAACGCACCAATTTATGAGTGATTTTTTTTCAAACTGTTTACCGTGTAGAGTTTTAATTATTAGTGTTTGACATCAAATGCTTCACGATGGAGGCTTATCAATAAAGAAGGCTTTTGTATCAATGACTGCTGAGAGTTTTGTCATTCAAGAGCTGTGAAAGAGAAATAAAAATGGAAATGAATGCGGAGAAGGGGAGCGTATCTTTAATGAATGGAGAGCTGGTGTGTGGAATGACGGAAGGGAGAGTGTGTAAAAACTCTTCGTGGGGAAAAAACGGATGGATTTGAATGATTGGTGGCGGATGTGAGGAGTCAAGGAGCGCCGTGTTGGCCGCTCCCCTGAATCTCATCTGTACGCATGAATTAGAGTGAAGTCTTCAAGTGGAGGAAGAACCTGTTGTGGAGAACTGGAATAGAATTAGTTCAGTGTATCACTCAGCCGGTATTCATCATTACTGTGGAAGTAATCTAAATACGCTGCACTAGCACACGTTGATGTGTTTATTGTGCCGTTTACCTTGACTGACAGAGCATGTGAATGCAGTTGAGTGACAGCAGTTTCCCTTCTCAGTCTGCCTTCATTCCATTCCAAATCCACTCCAGGTTTTTCATCTCACCCTCTAAGCTCACTATTGAGAAAAAATCTGCTCTGATGCAAGATCTGAACCTACCAATCATGAGGAAAGAAAACAACCACAAATGTCAAATAAGATGGAGAGCAAATAAAGACTTTTGCCAAGTCATCTAGACTTTGTGCCCTAATTTACACAGACACCAAAGTCTACAATCAGATTTCAACATTAATCCAAACACGTTCCAACAACTTTCTACAACACCAAATTTACATTCATATTTATACATTTGGTGAAAGCTTTTATTCAAAAGGTTCAGTCAAGTTTTACATTATATCAGTACTGCTTTTCCAACAAATGGCATTGAAAGTGTAATGTAACATTTTTTCTGAGCTGTTTATCACATTCACATTTATTTATTTGGCAGACGCTTTTATCCAAAGTGACTTACAGTAAATTCAAGGTATACATTTTTATCAGTACTTGTGTTCCCTGGGTTTAAACCCACAACCATTGCACTGCTAACGCAATGCTCTACCAGTTGAGCTACAGGAATATATTTAGTGTAAATTATTTGTATTTCTAAGGAACTTTTAGAAGAAACATCTGAGACAAAATTGATGTCAATGGAGCAATTTCTGAGTAATGAAATATTGCTCTTGGCTATTAAATATCACTTTTTGCATAATTTATCCATATGTGAAAAAAACATGTCTTTATTTTTTCACCACCTCTTCATAAACTCTACAACAAATGTTTTAGTCATCCTCACACCCTCCCCCTCATTGTCACTGAACATTTTGTGAGTTTGGTCATTGTCTTTCCAAAAGCATTTCACAGATTCACACTTTATTTCATTTCAGACTGCTAACAATATATTAACACTGTATTTAACATCATTCTTGCTAGCTTGCGCTTGCATTAAGAGCAATTAACATGTGTTATGCTCATGATGGTGTGTGTTGCAATAAAAACTGTTTTATCTTGCTTTAGGCAAAAATCGCACAGCTCTGCCCCCCTGTAGCTCATACACTCTGTTGGCCGAGCACAGCTGTGTTGCCAACACAGATGAAGATGTCTGGATTTCCAAATCAATGCTCAGTGGCATTAAAGAAGGGGAAATTGATCGCACCGAGGGCCACAGCTCACACCAGGCACGTTTGTTAATATGGACTATAAGCACGGCCTTATACCATTCATGACAGCTAGCTCATGCTCCTGCAGGTTGCTGTGAATGTCAGTGGGGATGGTTGCATACAGTGCAAAGCCGTGGATTGTGATAAGCGTGTACCCAACACATGCAGTTATTATCTGCAGATTACAGCTGAGGGACTATGGAATGTTGACAATCCACTGCAGCTTGTGCTGGGAACGTATATCGCTTCCAAACCAATTACGACAACAGGCCCTGTGTCCCCTAAAGACAGATGCCAAGAGCAAGACACACAACTGAGCACAGCTAATGAAGAATTTCAACACTGTGACTTAGTGACAACTACATATAAATGCTCGCTTACAGAAAGCTGATGAAGTTGGGAGAGTAGCCAGTCAGAGAAACCGCCTCAAACAGCATAAATCAGCTAGCCTGGGCTACATAAAACAAAACACTAGGCTATTGTTTACCAAAGTAGGCCACACCAGAAGACAGACCACGAGATTTACGCGTGGGACCAATGTGTATTTAGTGTTGACCCTCTAAATCTCAGCTCAGTGTGGTAGGCCATTGATTTCTGTGAAGTCTAAAATGAAAAATGCAGTCAGCTTTTCCAGGGGTTCATAGATCCGCACCCTCTATTTTTCTCGTCACGAGCGTAGCATGCGCACGGACCACCGAGACCACACAGGAACTCAGGTGCACAGGTTCCACAGAGAGCTTCTGTAACACTCCAACCTGCTGTAAACACACTGAGGTTAGCGTCTGTCTCTCACCAAACATCACCTGCTACTGATTTAGCTCGTCTACAGCGAGTGACCATCTGCGGAGGAAAAACTTCCAGAGAAAGTCGGAGGGGGGGGTCTGCTTTTTCCTGCAACGGACCTAGAGAGCTGAAATCTGCTGTTTTCAGGTTCTGTTAGCAGCAAAGCTGAATCACACTTAATCGATCCATTTGAACTTCCTTCTATGCTGAGGTCCCTTCAAGATTACACAGCTCTGAAAATTAGGGTATTACTGGCAGCTAATGGAGGCTAATGATAGCCTTTAATACATGCTGACCAGAACTTTCCTTTTAGATCATTTCAATCTTTCTTAAGATGTCAATGACATCATATTCATTTTTCTGATATGATTTGAGTATTACTAATATGATTGTGCCCACTCATAATGTGACTGTCACAAATGCTCACTGCAGGCAAGTTTAGGAACGCTGAAACCCAAAACAAAGTTAAACCATTTAAAAACTATTGAAACGTGAGGACTTTACATGACAGTGGACCAATCAGGACACAAGGGAACCATTCAGAACATGATGTGTGATGGAACTACAAGACATGAACTTCAAAATTCAACTTTAAAGAAAAAGACATAAAAACAAACAACAAACAAAACGTAATAGACATGAAAGTGAAATACAATCAATAAATAGAAATAAAATATTTATGTTGCCCGCTGAAATAATAAATAAATAATGGATATTTACTCAGTTTTGTTGAATGTCAAACTTGGGCCAGATGAATTCTGTGAGCTCTGAATTGATGTAGAGATGAATTCTTTAGAAATACAGTGTGTTAACTGCAGCTGATAGTTAAATGAACATGCATCACTTGTATGGACATTTTAAACCAATCAAATTAGCCAAATTATTTAACAAACCTACAAGGGGTGGGACACACAGGCTAAGCCTGGTTACATTTCATTCATACATCACATCATTCATACATCACAATTTAAGAAGCAACAGTTACTACACTCAAATCATTGAATACATATCTGACAACATAATTTGTAAAAATCATGCTGAGAGACTCGGTTGGTAACCGCTGGGCAGGTCGGCTTAATGTAAACAACATCATTTCCCCTCGGCTGATCTCTTTAAAAGGCCGGACAGCTGAAAGCACATCTATTGTACTGACATGATTAACATTGTGGACGTTTAGTGTTGAACAATACTCACCACTCACTATAATGGGACTCTGGCTAAACGCCATGATGTCTTTGAAGGCAGATGCAAAGGCTTTATGATTAAACTCATTACCACACTGAGGCATATGGATATCATTACACTAAAACAATACGTTTCCCTTAATCAAAACTGGATAGGTGCGGAGATTTAATTATTTGTTGGTCTGACAATAAGACTCAAGCAGCAATAATAAACAGGATACAACTGGCTCCAAAACAGCCCAATTTAATTCATAGATTGAGTCAATTTATGAGTGTATTACAATTGCATTATCTGGGAGTTCTCCAAAGCACTTTAGGGAACACGAGGATACAAGTTTATATAGCTCGTCTTTTCACATTACTTTGATCAGCTTGTGTTGTCGCATAATAAACAGAAAAGGCGGCGGATCATTTTTTTTGTCTGTGCAGAATTAATTGCTTTTGTTGATGAAACACTCCCAAACATCAATCAAATCTGCATTTAGATCGGCAGCATTGAAAACACAAGACACTGTGAAGCAAGGAGGAGTGTTTAAAATGATCTCTCACAGTGTGCAAATTATGGGGGCGTCCCCAGACCCTCAACAAAAGAACAAGGGCCCCACATAATGAAAAACTCCACCATGATCTCTTTTACGGATTTAAACTCAAATTGATGTGTTGTTGTGTGGAGATACATGAGAGTAAACACTAAACTGTTTAAATGTTTGTAACAATAATGTTTCTTTCTGCTGTTCTGGTTTTATTGAGCTATAGTTATAGTCCTGGACTTAATGGTATATTTTATTCAAACTCTGTTAACCCAATTCAGAAATATAATGCAGCGTGAATTTTATATAATGTCCACAAAAGACACGTCTAGTGTATTGAACATTAGGTAGTGATGTGGTCAGAGCTGAGATCAGCATTTATTTACAATTCTTTAAATGAAATCGAGGCAGACAGGTAATTTGTGTGCGCTGTGTGGTATTGGTGATTTCATTTATTTAGTTATTTATTGGTTCAATAACAAAAAATGGAATAAGAAACAAATAAATGGGACCATTAAATTCATTTCTTATTCCACAACTGTGAAGTCATGAACATTATGCTGCTTTAGCACAAAAAGAGGTCAAAATCAAACTGTTTTCTTTGAAAGTACATGTACCTTGAATCCGCCATTATTAGTTAAAAATGCATCCGTTGCTAATTTTAAAACATCACATTGAAGGTTCTTCATGACATGTCTATGGAGAAGCAACATTAAGGTTTCTGATAATAAACCAATACATTAAACAAAGTACCAATACCAGACAATTCTGGTTAAAAACTTTTACAATTCTTTCACTTTCACAAAGAATTACCTGTCTGCCACAATTTATCTTAAAGAATGAATTAAATGCTTACATCACTACTTAAATGTCCAATACGCTAGGTGTGTCTTTTAGGTAAGTGTGGACAATATATCAAATTCACACTGCATTATATTATCGAATTGTGTTAGACTGGATTCACACATTCATGGGCTTAAAATTATGTAGTTAACAGGGAGCTTGAATAAAACATACCATTAAGTCCAAGGCTATATCCATAGATCAACAAGACTGGTTCTTTTTACTGATAAAATATAAATGCATATAAGAAAGAGGCCATTATTTTAAAATGCTTTTAATTAACAATGTGAACATTGTTAATGTTTGATTGTTCCTGGAAATTCAATGCTGTGTTTTCAATTAAATGCTGCAGTTTAATAGCTGGTTTCTTTGAAGTCCAACAATAGAATTAAGTTGTTTATTCTGCAAAACTCACCATACATGCATTAAAGTCACCACTACAATAATGCCCTATTTTGCACTGATACAGCACTACTTTCTACAACAACAAGCTTTATGTTTGGAAATATAAAAGAGTTTTTCTAGATTTATGTTACCATACTAGGTAATGTTAAAGTCTGAGGCCAATTCTATGGGGTCATTAACGCCCCGCTAGCTGCAGAAATGCAATATTACACTTTTATGCTACTACAAATGAAAAGACCAGGAAATTGCTGTTTCTCATTCTTTGTTTTAAAGCTAATTGACATCAACATTATGGAGTCTATAGATCCGTGAGCTCTGACTCTCTTCTGTGGGGCTATTTCATCAAAAGCCAAACGCCTGATATAATGATATCACACTTCTGTCAGATACACATTTTCATATTCCTATTGGGGATATAACGCGTTTAATCCACAAACCTTTCCACACTCATGTGAGGGTAACAGATCTTGTTTTTTAGACTTACAAACAGCCATTGTGCCTGACTGACTTTACCCTGTTAAGGTCCAGCTAACACAGACACAAACAATCTGTTTCTTGCCCTCAGAATGCAAATGTGGCTCAGCGGTTCTGATCCGACTTGACAACAGGTTGCATTTAAAGTCTGTGTTTTTTCAACCAATCCCAGTCTAAAGCTGCTGTTTTTGTCCCTGTTACCTGGAATACTTTACTGAACTAGACGTCCTGAATAATCACTTGTGTTTTAATGGCAGCCCCTGGCTCTGTAAACAACAGAGAAACAAAGAGTCAGGGGTTCATGACCCACATTTATTTTAGCCTAGCAGAAAACTAGCCAATCAGAAACACTGCATGTGAATCATTCTGCAAACTCTTTGCTGACGTTGGGTTGGATGACATGGATGTCATTAGGGGGCGGATTTGGACAGAGCTATCAAAAGTGGTGGCAGTTAGAAAAACAATTTACGCCACATTTAATGGAACAAAAAAACGTTTTAACTTCGTTTTCAAACTTGTGTTTTGTGCCACCAGGGATGCACAAGTCACACAATTTATGTTTTACCTATTGTGTGCTGTTACCTATTCAAAAGATGAGATGCGTGAGATTAATTATGATATAAAGATTACTATTGTAATGGGATTTCATGAGTGGGAGGGGCCATGTTTAAAACAGATAATCAAAGAAAGATTTCTGGGAAAGATCAACCTCACAGAAAAACAGAGCAATTAACAGCAAATTCTGTAATGATAAACCATCTTTCTTACAGATAACATCTGTATTTGATGGCATAAAATGCTTAATCTTTTCCCAAAGGCTGACAGACTTAAAGCACAACTATTTACCTTCTCGCTCTGACCAAAGATTCCTCCCCCCTTCCTTTAGTTCCCTGAGTAATTATGGCAATGAAGACCCCCTCTCTGCGTTCCAACGGCCCCATTAATAACTGTTGTGTAATCAAATTACCCGACGTCTCCCTCCCTCTGCTGCTGTAATGAACTGTGCTGATGGTCTGCATCAAGCTTTAATCTCCACACTCCCATCAGAGGTCCACAGAACCCGGGGCTGTGGGACCGGCTACGGTGGGGCAACGCCAGGGGTCTCAAAGTGTTGCAAAAGAGAGCCCACCTTGTTGAAGAAACATACTGCTAAGGTGACAGTACCGGGGCTAGGAGATAAATGATGTAACCTTTGGTAGAATAAAAAAAAGAAAAGTAATTATTTCTTGACAAGGACTACTGACCTGTCAGCTCCAGCTGAAAATATCTAGCCAGTCTTTGGTCTCCACAACAGAGACCCTTTATGCCACGACCTTCTTATTTCCAGGTCTAATATACTGCTCCCGTGGAGCAGTTGGATAAATGGCCGCCTGATCCACAGGTGTCAGGGTGAGTAAGATGGCCTTCACTAGAGCTCATGGACGTGCATTGCATGTTGGTGTCATTATTGTTCTGGCTGACTCCACTATCACCTCTCAGCAACTGACATCACCATTAATCACCTGCACCTGTTACCGGACACACAGACATCTTGTGAAGCCCTAAGGCCTCTACTGTGAGCAAGATGTACCATTGGTGGGCCTTGCCAACGTCATGACTGATTTTCACACTGTTGCACCATACCGCTGATACTTCAGTGTCACGTAACATCTGCTGCCCCTCCACAGCTCAGTTCTGTGTGTTTCCACTGCGGCAAATGGCATGGGCCGCTCCAAAAACCTGCTGCTCTCGAACCCGGAGCCATTAATGTCAAAAGATTGCAGTTTCAACATTTCACAATGTCTGACAAGATTGATGAAAAACTTTACAGCATAAATCTAGACTGTTCTGATAAAAATCAACAAAAATAGTTACAGCTTTGCTTGCAGTATTACAGGATCTGATCTGGAGTCATGAAACACAACAGATAGCAAACCAACTCAAAACACACGCACACACGTAACTATTTTTTACTTTTTAGCTCATAATAATGATACACTTTGTTTATCTGTGGACAATTTACAGAGTTTACATAATCAGTTATGTCATCGTTTGGTATTAAATCAGTGAAATTGTGGGCCGGTTCTGATATGCGCACTGGCATAAAAACAGGTGCGTTAAATTCACAAAAGAAGGTCTCTTCACACCTCATATCCACTCACAATACATGCCTGAAAACGCACAAAGCCCATGAACGTCACTTCAGGCTGTTTTATCACCAGTTCACATTTATTTGTGCTTTTATATGTTTCGGTGCTGAATGGTGTTGTCAACAGATGCCTCAACGAACTCTTGTTCCAGTGAGTGAATGAATATGGTTATTTAATGAGCACCAAAGTAATTATCATAACAGAGAAACTATTAAAGAAAACTAATGAGTAGAATGGAAAGCTCAATTACATTCGCAAAAAAAAATGTCGCTTTTTTGTTCTTAAAGCACTCTATTTCAAGAGCTAGAAATGAATTGAGGCGAACAGCACAGGGCTGGATCTGTGCGTGACTAAGCAACAGACATCAGTAGTTTAAATTTAAAACCAGCTTATGCCATGCCAAATGTACCTATTTTAAAGATTTACTGAGACAACAAACAGCTACTACAATGACTTAAACAGCACCTCCGAATCTTTAGTGCCAAGCACTTCGATGATTAATTTGTCGTGCTGGAATGCTTGATTCTGATTGGTCAATAGGAGCTTGAATCTCCGCCCACAAGTGTCACGTCAGAGCTTGTACATGTCTGCAATGCATCTCTGACCCTGCTGGAATTTATTTTGTTATAATGACTGACTGACTGACTGACTGACTTCACATTATTCCATCCACATATTGCATCAAAATTATAGCCAGATTAAAATAACCTCCACCATACATTTGCATCTGAAAGCTTGTGTATCTATCTTTGCATTCTACCAAACAGCTTTTGCTTAAATGTTTTTTTCCAACTACTGGTAGAATTCAGGATAATGTTTCTTCAGACTGGATTCAAACCATGGATTAAGCAAATCAGCCCTGCATGCATCCATTTCCTAAAACAGCAATTTAATAACACATGGTGGATATGTCTGATCAAAGCCAGCCTACAGACAGCTGGAACTCCCTTGATTAAAGTCCTTAATCTTTGTGAGAAAATGTCTAACAAAAAATAACAGTCGAGTACTAGAAGAACTGATGGGAGATATCTTAAAGTTGTACCACTAAGAACAGATGTGTAACTGATGAAACCTCTTACTGGGTCACTGTAGGCTCTCTGTCACACCCAATTAACAGCCTGCCATGTTTCCCAGCATGCACTCAGCACAATGCATCCCTGGGGACATGTCTGCGACGGTCTGATCTGTCTTGTCAGTCTTCACTTGCACCTTTCTGCAAGTAGATCCTTTTTGTTCATTCCTGGATAGCCAGATTTAACGGCTAAGATTAGCCAGACTTAAAAGTCTAGAACCAGCCACACTTAAAACACAAGGGTAATTTCAGCAGTATGAGAATTGCGCTAGAAGACGTTCGTGAGACCGTAGCCATGGATACGCTCTATCCTGTCCGGATGAGTTCACCCAGGCTGCCGCCAACATGTGATAGCGGGCGAGAAGGTCAGGACATGTATGGTGTCAGAGCACCTCTGATTACACCTAATGTAATCTAAACTGATTCATACAGACATTTGGAGTGACTCAGGATTCAGTGTGAAAGCATGTGAGGTGACAGAGCAGCATGTTATATCACGCAGGCTGTTACCCAGCATCTATAAACATCCTGCGTGGTGGCTTTGCCTTTGTTAATCGCAAACAAAAAGAGAGGTGTGAAATAACCTGAGATGCTGCTGTTATTAGCGCTATTAAAATCCACAAAATAATTCGCTGATGTTCTGTCATTATTTACAAAGCACACGAGTCACTTGGAACATTTTGTTGATTTGTGCTTTTGTTGTGCTTTTGGAACTTCCTACGCTTCATTAAAAACAGATATTTAAAAAAATAAATTCACCCTTTGTGTTCTTAGGAAGAAATGCACCACAAAGGTTTGGAGTGACTTGAGGGTGAATAAATGATGACAGAACTATTTTGCTGCTAACAATTTTAGATTGTTAGAAGAACGGTTCCCTAACATTTTCATTAAGTTACAAAAACTCTGTTTTGAATGTCCAGCTTACAGACATTGTATTAATGTTATTGCTTTGCTATACGAACAATTTGAACATTTTTAATTTTGTAATGTTTTTAAAAATGTTCCACTAAAATCTTTAAAATGACAAACAAAACAATAACAAAAAAGAAAGTTCTACTAATATTCAGTCATTAAGTTAACACAGAAACATCTTAACTCACAGATTAATTGGGAAGACAAGATTTTCCATTTCAAAACTGTTTCAATATCAAACAAACAGTCTAATTAATGTTTTTAAACAGCATTCCAGGCCATTAGCCAATTAAACATCAATATCTGCACAGCAAGAGGCACATTTAGCATCATGGTTTTAGCCTGAAGGCTAAAATAGTCTGTGTGGCTGTGTAGACAGAATAGACTGTTATTTTCAGGCACTAAAATAAGACACATGGCCGGTCTCTCTTTCCCTCTTGCTCTCTTTCCCAGGAGCGGAGCAGATAGCTGTCCGTGAGCACAGCAGGGCAAGCAGTTTAAAAAAAAGCTGTATTTGAATGATAGCAGACCTGCAAACCCTACAGGAGACTGAGGTATCATGGCTGGGAAATGGACGACCTCTCTGCTGTCCTCACCATGGGAACTATTATCAGTCCTGATCATACTGTGCCATTCCCGAATAAATAAATCATCAAGACTCAGCAGAAAAATTAATCACCAGTAGCATCGACATACACACACACGCACTCACTCACGCACGCACTCACACACGCACGCACTCACTCACGCACGCACTCACTCACGCACGCACTCACTCACGCACGCACGCACACACGCACTCACTCACACACGCACGCACTCACACACGCACGCACTCACACACACGCAGTCACTCACTCACACATTAACTATAATGTCACATTAACTAAATATTCCACTTCTAACTTTATTACGAAGAAAAAAAAAAGGCATGCCTGTGCAAAACGTGTCACAATGCTGAAATATTGTGGGTGGTTGCCAGGGCTTTGTTTTGCTGTTGCTAAGGTGTTCAGGTGAGTTTTGGTATGTTGCTACATGGTTGCTATGGTGGGTGCTCTGATTGGTTGCTTGACAGGATCAAGTCACAGTTTATTAGTCATCTGATTTATTTATTTTCTGCATCAAGTCCAATTGTCTTTAAAAAGCCTACAAAGAATAATTAACAGTTACCTAGTTACTTATCAGCTTTTACTAAACAGCTTGTCTTGAATAAACTAGCAAAGACCTTTGGTTCATAGCAGAGTTTGTGCAAAGCACTAACTCCAAATATAAGCAACAATAATAGTGATGCTTGCCTTAGCAACCGCCGCTAATTACACTCTTTAACTATGACACATTGGCTTTTTCTCTCTCTGGATGCCAAATCAATAAATGCCATTATAACAGTGTACCATATATCCATATACACAGCAATGTATAATGAAAATCAATTGTGATTAAAATTGGATGAGCTCAGAGGAAATTTTTCTCCATTGCTGTGATGCAGGTACCGTGAAGAGACGAGGCCACACCCCCTTGAGTGCTCCTCAGTATTTAGCTTTCACATCACTCGGCTGTACACACATGAATGGAAAGCCACAAGCGCATCAAATGCATCATTCGTTCGGAGGGAAAGTAACATGGATTTTGATTTGACAGGGATTTATGACGCGCAGTCGAAGGGAACGGCAGAAACGGTCACTGTGTCTGATGGACTTTGCAAAGCGTGTGCTTGTATTTTTAGTACAGTCATTCTCTAAGTGTTCTCTTACAGTTATCAAACAATGTTATTGCAATAACAGTGGAAGAACTTTAAGATTATACATCACGCATATCAAAAAGCTATTAGTGTAACATTTAAAAAAGTTAAGGAATTCAACAAATGTTTGACTAACATTCTCATAAACAAGCAAAAATGTTAATACAATGTCTAAACTGGACATTCTAAACGTTCCTACAACAGTGATACTTATTTTTCTGTAAGAATGTTTCAGTTATTTAATCATTTGAGATGGCGAATACATACGCAAATATCCATCAAGGTCAAACAATGCGCTGGAACGCAACAATAGCACTTTTCATTGAGATAACCAGAAAATGCCAGCCTCTAAATTAGAAATATGCTCTAAAGTATGATTTTTAATTGTTTATGTTACTTGAGGACCAAACTGAAGTGGCGGACATACTTAAACTGAACTGAACTAACAGTCATTTAGTCCCCGCCCACAAATGAACCACAAGCTAGAAATCCATGCATAGGATGTGTGTGTTTTAACACACTGAGAAATCTGCCCGCCAGCATCATCAAGCTTCAGAAAAGATTCTCGTTAGTCTTTTGGCATCTGCTTCTATGACTCTTTAATAAACAGAAACAAACAGAACCCAAATCAAATCAGCAAGTGTTTGTGTGTGAGGAGCTTCAGCCCACAGCTTTTGGCATCTCCCCTCAGCCCCAGTCTCCATCCAGCGAGAGCTTTGCATGGTCTCCACGCTCACAAACACTCAAAGGGTTTCCAGTAGTGAGCTGATGAGCTGACTGAACAATCTAAAGGCTTGAAGGCAGATGGAGCCGTGGCCCACCAATTAGTAGACGTTCCAACATATTGAGCCCTGGTTCTCATGTGGGCGATGAGAGTTTGAGTCCAGCTCATGTTATTTGTCAATACGTCTCGCTCCGTGGAATCGGTTTCTTTCTTGTCTCTGCCATCACTGCCAATGTAGAAATGTACCAATCCAAAAGTACTACAAAATACAGGGGGAATGCTGTACAAAGAGCCATGTTATGAGTTTGTTTGTCTATTTTGGAGCTTTACACACACAGTATTAGATTTGTCTAATCGATTTGTCCAATCAATACCTGAAAATGCCAATATCAGTAACAAAACTGAGGCAGATATTGGATCAGTGCATCCCTTAAAGTGGCAAAAAGGCTGTGCTGCTTTTACAAACATCTGCACCAGGATAAGCCATGGCTTTTGATCAGTCTCAAAGGTAAAATATGTGGAGAGAGAGTGAGAAATGCAGACTAAGGTCACAGGCGAGCTCCAGACCGACAGCCCTGTTCTGGCCAATCAGTCGACAGGCTGACTGTGGATGATTGACAGTGAATGAGACAGGCTGCCACAGAGGGGAATCAGAGTCAAGCTTCCACAAACCACCTCAGGGCAGCACGCAAACACACTCACACACATGCACGCACGCACGCACAGACAGACACACACACACACGCAAATAAACAGACAGACACACACGTACAGACAGACAGACACACACACGCACACATACATGTACACGCACAGACACGCACACACATGCACAGACACACAGACTATCCTACAGACAGCAAGAATCCACAGTCTACTGAGATTCGTGGCCTCTCTTATTGCGTTTCCCAGCATGCATTGCATTTCTACTTCTATCCTTCTATCTTGCTGGCTGACAGTCAGCATAACTCGCACTCAGGCTAATGTCGCCGTTTGATACGAACATAAAGGCAAGCTTTTCAGGAACTATAATCCTACTTAGATCCTGCATTGTAAAGAACCAGTAGGAATCAGAGAAGGTCTCCCTTTCTGTTTGGCTGCTTACATTAGTAGCGGAACTCAGACAGACGGATTTTCATAGGATTAATAGGGAGCACAAGAAGGTTAATAGGCACAGACTTAGAAAAATCCTTTAAAGATGGAAAATCCTTTATTTTTATCCAATTTTAGCACTGTTCTAAATTCTAGTACTTCAGTATGTTCATATTGTGGAATCTATGGAACAGAAAATGCAGCATCCTTAAGTTTATATGTTTAATAATTAACAAACACATTGTTCACTAATAATTGTTTTTGCTTGATAACCCAAATAAAGTTTTTAACATAAAAAACAAACAAAACAAACACACTTCACCTTATTAGCCAATGAATATGAATTAACCTTGAAATACAGATGGCCATTTTGATACTGCTGTCTACACATCCTTTCCTCTAAAGGCCCTCAACAACATTAAACCACACACCAATTCTAAGCAAACTTTCTGCACACCTGCAGCCTCAGGATCAATGTTTTAAACCCTACAGACTAAGAGAGTCATACAAGTGATGGAGGTAGAACTGATACCTTCTATGAGGATAGCACAACACAGAGAAAGACCATCTCTAATTACAGTTAGACACTTATGCAAGTAATGCCCTCTGAATTCTTAACACACCCTACAGGCCACATGGTCCAGAGGTCTAAGTGTAACGTCCAACAGGAAGTGCCGCGGGGGGGAGGAATAATATAGCTCAGATATGCAGATACGAAGCCACAGAGGATGTTTGTCCAAATCAGAACAGCTATCATCGTTTTCACTCATGATAAATTCTCGCAGCCAAGATGAAAGGTTTGCAAATTTATTCACCTGCGTTACTTTTTTTCAAAGCAGGACATGTTTGGCTGAACCATGTCCTTGATTGTGCATTACAGACCTTGTGTACAGACATCACAGATGGGTCTCCGGGGGTGAGTTCTTAGCTTTGATGTGCATCGCGTCAGCTACAAGGTGCTCCAGGTTCGATCGATGAGGTACACAAGGCCATCATGAATCATGGAGAGAATAGCAACAGACCAACCGACCGTCTCTGAGACAAACAAACAACATTTCTACGGCGTTGTATATGCCCCAGCCGTCAGTGAGGCCATAAACATTTCTACTGACCATAAAACTGTACCATTTTTATTTCTAAAATATATTTTTGTCTATACACTCTTTGAAAGAAAGTTTCCTAAAAGGCTCTTTTCCAAGATGTACGGTTCTGTGAAGAACCTTTGATATCAACAGAACCTTTCTGCTGTGGCAAAAGGTTCCACAGACCATTAAAAGTTAAAAAACGGTTCTTGATAACGCCAAAAATGTTTTTTTTCTACATTTTTTCAAAATTTGTCCTTATTTGTTAAAGTATATAACAGTGAATGTTTTTGCAATGCTTTGTTACATATTTAGTAGTAATTTCAGACTTCTTGTGAACTTGTAAACAGCTCTTTTTAAAAGCAAGCATACTAGCCGAAAACGCTATGACACAATTTGTGTAAGCAGTAAAGGTCAATGCATAGGATTAGATCATACAAAAAAAATCTCTCTATTAAAATATGTATCTGAGATAATTACTGTTTGATTCTGCCCTGGGTTGACCCAAAAGCTGATGCCAACAGAGGTGCAAAAGCTACAAGGTGTAATAAATTAAAGGTTTGTAATTATTAACATTTAAATCACCATATGTCTCCCCACACGTGGCTTGGCTCCGGTCCTGGTTTTCCTTACCGCCAGCAGCGCCTGCATGCTTCCAGGGTACAAGCACAGGTGGATGTTAGCATGTACTTCCTGGTGAACTTGCTCATTTGTATGCATATACCTCCTTGTGGGATCAGATAAGCCTGAATTTGAAAGGGTAAAATAAAAGGAGATTAAAATAACACGTACAGGCATGGGCTGTTTGAAAGCTCTGACTACTCCACTGGCCCAGAACAGAGTCAGTCACCGGAGCTTATCCCTGGAAATCACAAACTCTTTCCTGTATCAATATTAGGATGGATTGGGGCAGCGTGAAGCCTGTGGGAATCAGTCGACATGGAAATCATTAGCAAGCTGAGATTAATTTTACTGTATGTAATTACGTGTTGCGAGGCGCTCGCATTTCCGATGTACGCTGACTTGCGCTGATGGAATTTTCGTTAGCGATGACATCATTGCAATATTTGCATACTGAACTGTGATGCTTATCAAACATCTCAAAAATAAGTTGCAGTGATTTTATCTTCCCTACTTTGTACAACTATTATTTAACTTTTAAATTGTTTCGTAAGCGCTGGAATTTCCTTGGGCTTTACTGGTTTAACTTGCATAATAAATGTACAGACTGTCTGATGCACAGTTTTATATAAAAATAGTTTTATCTTTTCTTGGCCGTGTTAGACCCTGTATAAATCCAATAGTCCTTTTGACCTCCTTTAACGAATAAATACTCCTCTGTGTCTGTTATGCAACTAAAAATGCAGAGATATTGTAAACCAGGCACTAGAGGAACTGAAGCTGTCTGGAAAAGTGATGCCTCAAACTTGTACATTTATGTAATGTTTTTATTGCTTTTTATGTGCGCTTAATGTTTCAATAATCTATGCCGTCTGAACAGACCACCGCTATTCACAGAGTCGCTGCTAATTGTGCCCATTCATTAACGTTGTGCTTGGACAGCCAGACATAATGGCCCAGTTTTATCAGTTTTGCCATGATGGCACAATTAAGCTCTTATTTGACATTAAACATTAAAGACAGACTGGGCGCAGCGTGATCGCACAGAGGAAATGTCATGGTGTCTGGGAAGGGAGCAAACTCTCTGAGGTATGGAGGTTTGGACAACACAACTGAGAGTGGTTGGTCTGCAGCCAGCCTCCTGCCATGCCCATCTAAGCCCAGCAGGGAAACATGCCTCTGCCCAGCATTAGCCCTGACATTCTGTATCCAAACAACACTGCAGCCCAGCTTGGGCAACGGAGGCGGGCGGACATGCCATAAAGCCGGTGTGACAGCCCACCTGGAGCAAAGAACGGTGTGGATAATCCTCCCATAGTTTGATTATGGGGGACCGGGCCCTGAGGAGGACTCAGATGACAAATCAAATCCGACAACAGACACAACAGCATCTGACACTCGGGATGGGGCGGCACCTGTAATACCCAGCATGCAGTACCGAGCGCACCTGACCCCAAAGTAAGAATAATGAGCTTCTGGATGGAATACACCGACATGGGGATCTTTAAATTGTAGTGTAGATCGTATGCCAGGACAACATTTCACAGCAGCAGTTTAGCCAGACAAATGGAGAAAAATGGCTGACGGCACACCGTTCCCCAGTGATGGGTCAGGGGGCGACCACAGTGGGATTCACACCCTGCGACTCCCTGTATGGTTACCCAATAATCAGCACAAGTCCGTCCGTGAGGGACATGAAGTGCATTCCAAAGACACTGCAAGAAAAAAGAAGCCAAACTTTGAAAGGCAATAAATTTGAATTGTAAAAATAACATGGGCTATTAACAATGTGACCCCTGTGACTGGCTACGAAAGATCCTTCAGCCTCATCTTATCCCCACAGGATCTGCTGTATAAACTTCTTACCAGAGGACAAAATAGCACTCTAATACATTAAAAAGGAGGAGAAAAAAAGCATTCTTGGAAATAGAAAAATCTCAATTTACTGCTATTATAATCCATTAAAATGTTTAGTTATTTCACGTTATTTTAACACAGAGGGAATAAAAAATAATCACCAGTAAAGAGGAACAACAACGTTTCTCATCACCCCCTCAAAAAAAACCAGAAAATATTTACGCAGGGGATTGTGGGTATTCAAGTCAATCAGTATATAATGAGAAATAGAACAAAAAAATGATACTAACCAACAAAATGCCAAAAGCCACAGAAATCAAAGCCTGAGATCTCCTGTGTGTTATTAGTTCTGCCTCAGTACGTTTCACTCCATAAACAAATATACAGGTTATCTCTAAAGAGATTAAAACTGTCAAATGTTATCAAATGTAATTAACTGTTCACTAGCAAATCACCTTTTCTGCGAGATCCTTTACCTCAGCAGATTCAGTCAACCCAGACTTAAATATCACATTTCATTGACAGCATGCACCTGGCAAATGCTTTTATCCAAAGTGACTTTTTGTAGTATGCATGTGAAGTATGCATTAATTGGAACGAACACTAAATATCACTGCTTTAATGAACATCTGGATCTGTACAGTGAAAAAAGAGAAGTCTTTAGTATAAGTCTCCGAGAGAGTGATAAGGTTAAATGAAGAGCAAATTGAAATTTTCTGAACTTTTTTGAAGTTAAGATTCTTATCCTGAAAAAGAAACCTAATAATCTTACATTTGGTCTCTTTTCGGAGTTTCAAAAGACGACGCTTAACAGTATCACACACTGTGCTCAGAAATGGCGAGACAGTCTATAATTACAGTTCTGTATTGTACATCTCAATAATAAGTCAAAACTGGCAACTGAATTTTTGGCTACATGTGCAAAAAACGGTTTGGAACATAAAACACAGTTATCTTGAGAAACCATCTAATTTCAAACAAAATCATAAAATACGAGCCATCTACTGTCATAACTAATCCTTCATTTTGCTGCTGACATCAGACGTATGAATTGTGGTTCAAACAAAATCTTAAAAGATTTATGTGACAGAGAAGGAGAAAGAGACATTTTTTCCTCTCGAATCACTCCGTCTTCATTACACTGTGTTCTAATGTTCATCGCTACAGTCATCTCTAAGAGTCAGTCAGTAACTCAAAGGAATGTTCCAGAAATTGAACCTCAGAGCTCATTCATTACAACGGTGGAAAATTACTCCTGCTCTGCTACAGGGAATTAAATGCCTCTTCTACCCCCCTCAGAACTCAGCAGGGCATTGGGCTTTTAACAAAAATAATACAAAATCCTCACTGCATTGAAAGTGATAGACCTGGACAAATATTTTAGCTTCTGAAACCATCCAATGGTTGGCAAACTGAATGACAGAAACCCGCTGAGAAAAAGAACAAGAACAGGTAAAAAATAGAAGGAATCTAATTATGTACCAGATTTGATCCACATCAGACAAACAAGGTGTTAGTGGCTTGTTAGTCGGCTGGGACTGGCTTTACCTCACTGTGGTACATCATTTAAAAAACAACAGATGTCGAAGCTCAACCTTGATGAAACCTCACAGTCAGGATACTGTATCGTTTCAATTAATACGGTTTAAAAACCAGCTCAGAACATGAACATATGGAGCTAATTTGTGCTGAAACAAAAATGTGTATTGTTAGCTTGAAAGAAAATAATTCAATGAAAAATATTAAAAAGATTCCTAAGAAAAGGCAAGTAATGCTTACCCACCATGATGCTAAGTGCACAGGGTGGTCACCAGGTGTTGCTATGTAGTCAGCTTGGGAGTGGTTACTAATTCGTTTTGTTATCTGTGTTCTGCTATTCTGTTGCCAACATGTTTTAAAGGGTTGTTATGTAGATACTATGAATGCTTACTGCTTTGAGTTGTTGTTAGTACGTTGCTAAGTGGTTGCTACGGTGTTTGGTATGTTAAATGCATTGCTGTGCAGTATCCAAGGTATTATTTGAGGTTGATATGATACACAGGTCTCGGCCCCTCCTACAAAACAAGTTAATGGTATTTTTGCCTGTCTTCACCAGGTGAAGATTTTAAATCTGATCAAACTGAAAAGCAAACACCAACACACACACACACACACACTTCTCAAAAAGCTGCAGGATTTAAACTATCATTCATGCACATAGCAAAGAAAGTGCAGGGCGAGTAACATGCCAAATTTCTAATGCTTAAGGCTGCCAGTTTTGAAAAACCATCACTTATACTATTGCATAAGCCTAAGAATAGCAATAGTGTAAGTGATGCTTGCATCAGCAAGCGCCACTAAGCAGAAATGAAAGTACATCAAAGCAGGAAGACATACAGAAAGATTCAGTGCATGTCATTCGAATGAGAGGATCTGATTGACTATCGGACGTGTCAGCCTGCAGGTGAAGTCTGTGGTGGAGAACGAAGGCTTTAGAACAGACAGGGGTTGAGTAATCACTACACTACCATCACAAGTCCGAAAATCAATACTGGACAGAAGATCAAACTGCATGCAGCATTCAGTGACTCCCTCTTTTGCAGATTAAGCCATTTTTACAGGGAGTGTATAATTGCTTACACAAAAATCACCATATCCTCTTCCTGTCCTTACTATTATGTTTGTAAGTTTAATTAGCAGAGCGATGACACGCTAATAGGACCGAGGCAGCCTTCCTGGAACACGGCTGGGAAGTGATGCGTTTTATCCGTCTTGTGTTGACTTTCCCAGGATGATGAAAGCAAGAACCAAGACTATCTCCTCCTGACCTCATAAGACGAGCTGAGTATGATGTGTGCAGCCCCAATGATCTCTGCTCCATGCCTGCAGGCCTGATTATGATGGAGATGAAGCTGGCAAACACAGTCACCATACAGTAGCACAGACCACCCACACCCGCCTTACACCAGCTAGTCAGCTGCACCGATCTGACTCACAACTCACTGGCCCGATTTCAACAGTAAATCTAACATCACGAAATTATAATGATGATGCAGGTTCAGCCAAGGAGCCAAAAAAGGCGCTCTTCAGCATTTGTCTCTAAAAATGATGGAATCAATCCAGATTTAACACAGTGGCCTGCCGTGGGTCTTGCCCTCCAGCAAAATGTTTATAAAACGATAGGAGAATGGTCGGCTACGAATTAGCTGTGCATGCTGACAGCCGTGTTTGTATGCACATTATTGTAACGCCCAGTTCACAGGACTTATGCAAATCAGGTGACAGCGCAAACACAACCACAAAATTTACATTCACATTTATTCATTTGGCAGACACTTTTATCCACAGCGACTTACAGTGAATTAAAGGTATACATTTTTATGAGTACTTGTGTTCCCTGGGATCGAACCCACAATGCAATGCTCTACCAGTTGAGCTACAGAAAATCAAAATTGTGAAAAGCAAAGTACCACTACTGTTTAACAAATCCCCCCTTTGGGTGATGAATCTGTGGGTCATCTAAAACGAGGCTCTGAGGACGAGCGCAGCTTGGGTTTAGCGAGACCAACCAAACGTGGGGGTGAACAGAGAAAGACTGTGACTTGAGAGACAGCGTGGCGAGCAAAACTGAGAAAAAGGGAGAATCGCCCAAAGCGCCCCACTTATCTCACCCCTCACTGTTTGTGGACGATAACAGCCTCTGCTCTTTTACACACACTCCCGTCCACAGTCCAAAAACCACAGAAGTATCTTACCACACGCTGAATACAGCTACAGCTCCAATGACAAATAACGGCTGGCGAGTGGCATATTCAAACTAGTGTTCGGAAAATGAGGAAATTCCACTCAGGCATACGAGCTCAATCAAGTCTGCACGGCACCTGCCTGCGGTTTCCCATAATGCTTTGCGGGCTGGAATGGTAAGTGAAGAGGAGCAAATGAAAAGGATAAATGGACTGATCAGTGCATAGGCGCTACCTGCATTTTCTTTCCATTATTTAATATAAATCTGCATGTGTCTAGACAATTCATTAACTTGACAGATTCACTGGTGAAGTGTGTGTGCTATGGGACGCTGAATGCCATTAGGAGCTGCCATATCCTGCTCTGCTGAAACTGAAGGTAATTACTGAGTGCCAGTTCCCACAAACGGGCTGTCCGTTGTGTGCAGCCCCACCTGTTAATTATTTGTTTATGCCAGTGCCATTAAATGCTTACAGCATAAGTCCTGAGGACACAATTAATGCCACCAATGCAAGAATACATAAATAGGGTAAGTTCTTGTCCACTGTAAAATCCATTTTACAAAGTTGCATGTGTGTGTATAATGAGAAAGAAACAGAGACAGACAGAGAGAGACAGACAGAGAGAGACAGACAGAGAGAGAGAGAGAGAGAGAGAGAGAGACAGAGAGAGCGTGTCTGTGTGTGGAGGTAATATCATCAAAGCCCACAACTTTCTTTTATAATATGGCTTGACTCCCTTCTTCAGTGTAAGCATATAGAATCTGTGTGTCTGTTCTATTTTTGTCTGTACAGCAGATGAAGATGTAAAGTTCACTGAAAAAAGCACCTCTCCTCAACAAGCCTCATGATTAGAGCCATCAAACGTATCCGCAGCACAAACTTTGCTCTGTGTGTTTGCTCAACTCACTCCAAGCACGAACGGCTCTAGGAGCGACGCTTGCCCTCGCAAATAAGCAGAGGAGGTCCTGCTTTATAAACAAAGCTTTGAAATGTTCATGCAATTAACAATATCTTAGCTATTTTTTTGTCTGTCAAATCATTACCCACACAAACAAACTGATTAAATGCCTGAATAAGATTGTTGCCTCCATCTGTGATCTGCATGTTATAAAAGGTAATATGGTTGCAACACAACAATGTGGTTCATTTATATCTTTTAGACTTTAAGTAAAAAGATTCTGTAGCTATAAACAATAATTTAAAGTCATTCTATAATGAAATTAAGCAGTCACGACTTCATCCAACTTTGCATCCATTTTGTTGACTCCACAAATAACCTGCCATGTGAGAAACAGAAATGAGCAGCTAGTTAACTAGTCACCTAACAACAAACACTAGCTAAAGTTTAACTTAAATAAGACTACTAGTTGACAGTCAGCTAACAGGGAATGTTTCTCTCTGAAGGTATTAATGCTTTTAGAACTTTCAAAATAACATATTTGTAACTTATTCTTACAACCTAAAATTGTTAACTGGGTAGTTCATAGTTTATTTTAACTGATCTTTTGGGCCATACTTTAGTAAATGTTTTGACATCATGCTGTGTTTAGGCAGTTACAGTTTTCACAGTTAACCCACACTTAAAAGTTGCCTTTTAAATATCCTAATCTTTTAAAATAACTGCTTTAGCCATAAACACTTTTTTACACTGGTTACAACCAACACATTTTAACAATGGTGTGTCAAGTTAAAATGGTTAAAAACATAAGTGTCTCAAGAACCGTCCATTGTGTTTCCATCTAGCTCTTTTTAAATGCAAGACTGCAACTATACAGCAGATCTCCTAGGAAACTGAAACCTGAAATCAGCCTAATTATACAGGGCTTCCACAAAAATATAGTTTTGCACATCCCTGGAGAGAAACACTTTATATTTCCCTCAGTACTGCTTAAATGTTCATGTCAAAAGTCGTAACACCAAGTCATTCAGTCGAAAGACTATGTTTAGCTCTACAGTTCCTGCAGTGGTCTCACAGGGTACGATTGGACACCGTTACACAACAAGCTTTTTTCAGCAGAGACCTGATCACCAGGACCGGGCAATTTCCACAGTCCTACACCACGTTCCCCGGTCCCTACAGCAAGACTTTCATTCTCTGCTCTCACCTGAAAGACACGGTACACAGCGAGAACCAAACAAAGATGCAGCAGTACGCCAGATCAGAGCTTTTCCTGCCTTTTTGTGGCTAACCTGCCACTTGAGGTCCACTCGAGTGACAAATGTGCCATTATCCCAAGAGGGGACACCCATCTCAACCTGCCCTTTCACAGCTTGGGAAAAGCGAACCAAGCCAAATGATGTCGACCCAGCATCGTGTTCCTGGACCGTGAGGTCACACCGATAAGAACTTCATCACTCTGCTGAATAACCAAGTGTCTCTTCTCCAAACATAGGGTTTATGAAAGAGGCTAAGAGAGGCTCACTTTCTGCTCTACAGTTAATTAAAGGCATGAGCGGCATCTGGTAACACGACTAAACATTCAGGAAAGTGGCGACTAATGAGACGCTCTCTGTATCTGACCTCCATCCCTCACTGTTATCAATGCATGACAAAGAACAAAAGTTCAAGTTTGGTTTGAATACACATCTGTGGATCAAGGTTTTAAAGAAGAAAGTTGTTTTTGTCATGTTTAACTGCAGCTGTCTAGACATAATGTACAGATAAACAGAGCGATTCATTTTGTTTCTGAAAAAGTGGCTTCAAAAATATTCAAGATTTAAAGTCAACTTGAGGATAAAAACAGGCCCTTACTTTCGTCATGCAGATTCTTGGTCTTATTGTATGCGATTCATCAAAACATATCAGTTTGTAACAAAGACAAAAATAGTCTAATGTTTTTTCAAAATGTATTTGGTAAATTGCATTTTTGGATGACATCACATAAGCCACACAGACTATGGGTTATTGCAGCCCTACCAAGAAAAAAAAACAGCGAAACAAAGTAGAGGCAGCATTATAGCAGAACAGCACTCATTATATAAAAATACAATTTTTTTATGTATTAATACTTTTCATAAGGACCAGTAACATGGGCAAGAAAGACAAAAGGGTCTATTTTGATAGACCCATTGAATCATGTTGACTTCAGTGAAACACTTTCATGGTAATTAACGCTAATATAATTACAGTAATTTAAAAAGTATATATATAGTATACAAGTAGTATAATTATAAATATATAGGGTTTATAAAAGAGGCTAGTATGTGTATATCTAGAGATATTTTCAGACTGGCTTTCAGCCTCCAGTTGAACAACCTCTGACTGCAAGTCAACCTTTCTCTGAGTCTAAGTGATGACATCACTTCTACTTCCTGAATCCTCTGTGATCACTGCTGTTCTTCTGAGCAACACTCACTCAGTCCTTTAGATTCACAGTCATGCCTCTTAAAGGCTCTTAAAGGTTCACAGAAGAAACAAACAAATACACAGAACATAAATACACTGTATTCTTCTTTAGGGACACAAAACTTCCTTACAGGAAATTTCCTTACAGGGTCTGTAGACCCTGGGGGTCTATGAAGGCACTGCAGAGGGTCCATGGATTAACATATAATAATACAATAATCATGAAAATGTTTTAAATGAATAACATTATGTAAATATATATTCTAGAGGTTTCTAAATCTATTTACTCTGTTCTGTAGCCTTTATAGAAACACTTTACAAGCAAACACTTGCTTAATAAGTTGCTTGATAGAATGTAGAAGCTTGATTTAGTGTCATTATCATCATTAAATAAATGTAAATACAGTTAAGTGACAACAAATCCCAGACACAACAAAACTGAACTGAAATATAAGTAACAAAATAGAGTTAAACATATGCAACATGTTTTAATCATGTTTTCTTGCATTATGGGGGTCTTGCAAATTTTGGTCCTTCAGTCTCAAAATGTTGAAAATTATATGAAGAACTAAGTGACAAGCGTAAAACAGATGTTGTGGAACAAATAAAGCTTTTAAAGCTAATTGGTGCTTTAGGGGACATTATAACAGACACTTAAGCATAGATAAAAATTGTCACCTGCTCTTTATATTGCTTTGGTAAAACCACAGCCTTGTTGTCACAACATTACTCTAGATAAAACATGCAAGCAGCATACCAAGTATGGACACTGGGGTTCAAGCCCAGAGCTTGTGACCTCCTGCTTTAGCTAACTGAATACCGATTCCATCATTCCTTCTAACATGTAGAGTGAATCACACACTCACGGCACAAGGCCGTCCTCCTTGACCTTAAATCTCAGAACATCTCTTATCGACAATCTTGATTATAGGGGAGCTAGGAGGAGCTAGCCCTCCACTCGGGAACTCCTTTTCTCCACAGCCCCCACCAATCACAGGTAGCTCCAAACGGCTCTGCTTAGGTTGCCAATTAGAAAACATCAACAGTCACCTCAATGCAGTGTTAGACACCCAGTGGGCATTACAGATTCTACCTGTGGCGGCTGCGTATGGTAATGAGGAAGGTAGAGAGAAAGCCTTCAGTAAACGCAGCCTGTAAGGAACGGAGGGTTTTTACAGCAGTTAAGAGTCTGTCACTCCAAAAGCAAATGGCCTGAGGCTTTAGCGCTTCAGCCCCTATTAGCAATGTAACAAATCAGAGAGGTTGCAAAGATCTACCTGAAAAACGTGCACCATTTGTCTCTGGTGAACTGCATGTATCTTTAAGACCACCAGAGTGGAGGCAACCACTACTGAACTAACGAAACAAGCGACTATAAGGACAACAAGTAGAGGGTGAGACAATACAGACAGCCAGATTTATAATATGAGGAGATGATTCACACAACGTTGATGGTCCATGATAGCAATAAAATCTTATATTAATGTAATCTTCACAGCTTTGAGGGCTTATAAGCAGATGGAGAAAATTTTAGGGAAGTTTGGGAAAAAAGGGCTGGTGACGATGCTAATTTTCAGGCCCGACAAACTGGGGAAATCAGCGAAACAGAAAATGGAAAATGAAATCTAAGTTTACAGAGTCTCCTTCATGCAGCCATTTCCAAAAACAACATTTAGTGACATAATTGCCAAGAGTTTTCTTAAATTAGAAAGAGGAAAGCAATCTTTTGCACAACTGATTTTTGTCCCCAGCCGATCATGCCAATGAAATTTGATTTAAAAATGTCACTACAGGATGCTGCTTAGACAACATTTAAATAAGAGCCATTTAAAAAAAATGCCCTTGTAAGATATAAAGGGAAAAAAAAATAGTGTGTTAGCATGATTGATGCGGTTAGCATGGTTGGTGGGCTGTTTCACACCTTGTAAAACCTTGAAAAGTTATTTTAAAACCACATTTCATTAATTTTTCAGTCAATTAGAAGATGTCAAAGCTAAATGCATCCTTAACAGTCAACAGTTTTTGATTCTGTCCCTGAGACTTCAGTAACTTCAAGAAGACGAATGAGTTTCGCAAACCGGGTTTAGTGTCTTGCTATAGCAAACGCATTAGATTACTTATGATTTTTCAGTCATATAAGGTTAGAAATCCCTATAGGGAATATTCTAATCCTGAGAGAAACCTTGGATAGTCTCTTCACTGTTGACAGATGCTTATTTATGAACTCTGAAATATTTGGTAGCAGAGAGACCATATTTCTCAAACTAAACTATGTGACATACGATAAAAACACGGCACAAAGTGGCAACTGCTGTCATGGTAACGGCTGCTATGCACAAACTAGATGAGATCGGTAGCACTTTTTAAAACATGGTACAAAGGTGAGGCAACAAAAATGGCCCCCGAAGTTGATAAAAAGCGCAAGAAAACAACTCTGCCTGACCTCGAATGGCCTTGAAACCAAGCTGGAGACAGTTCTGACAACTGACACTTCCAGGGCAACATGAAAGAGGCATTTTCAGAGGGTGGATGACATTCAGAATCTGAACAACAGCCAAAATACCAAAATCAAATGTCTGCAAATACCATCGAGCCAAATTTAATTATCATAACTCAACAATAGCCATATATACTGATATCTAAACAGCCAAACTCATTGCAACATACTTTAAAAATCTTATATTGTGTAACACAAGTACAAAAGCCACACTGCACAATAACACAACAAAATAGACAGCAGCGGATTATACTTTGTGCAAGCCTATGGAAAAATAATATAGCAGGTGCAATTTCTAGCATCATGCCGGGACTAACCCGATTTGTGCCAATAATTATTAACTATGATATACTGACTGTGCTGTGCTGCTCTGGAGGAGAAATGTCTGAAACTCACTTAAATGCTACTGACCACAGAATCAATACTAGACAGAGAGGACAGATATGGATATCTCATGCTTTCTGACGTTACATTTCACTCATTGACTGATGTATGGATTCCACCATAAGCTTAGCTGCATACGGTTCAATAGCTACAACCAACTCCTACATTTTTATAATTATGTGACTTTGTATGTCTGTTAAAACCTTTAAAGTCGTACAACATTATAAATAACACAATATACCCCAGAACTGCAATATTATTTTGGCGAATTTGCAAACAAATCTGTTAAAAATGCACAAATCATATCTTTTAGCCTCTCCACCACATCTGTTATCCTCCAACTTTGTTGTTGTTCTAAAACAGTTTTCAATAACAAGGAAAACAAGGAGTTGAGTGTTGAATTCATGAAGAGTTGGTCTCTCAGGTATTCCACAAATGTCCTGTAGGGACTCTTTTAACAGACATTGCTGAATGATGCCCTTGTCTCAAATCTGCAGAGACTACTTTCATGGAAACTGACAAATCATCACACCAGTGTTGGTTAACCTTCACTACAGCGCTGTTGTGCTTCTCCGTGACCTATCCATCAAGTGATCAAGCCACCAATGAGATCGTTCATCTTACTCTGCTGTCTGTCAGAAACATATACATATGTACCATGCAGCCACCTTGTTTACAAACTTCTGTGGGCTGGGGTTTGCCCTTTTAAACTTCACTATATAGTGACAGAGCTATCTGTGAAAACATATGGTGCATATCAAACAGCGCTTACTATAGCAACCTTTAACCAAAACTACATGCTGGTGATAATAGTGGTACATTAATAGCATAACCAGAACAAACTTCTGTGTATATTTAAAGCTGACGTACTGTAAATGATTTACAAGCCATTAGCACAACACCAAACAAAACAGCAAAAATGACTGTTTCCAAACAGGTTCACTTATTAACAGCCTGTCAATGTTGCATTGGGCATTTTAACATGGCAAACAAAGCGAAGTTTATTTCAACAGCAGAAAAAATAATACCATACAAATAAGTAACAGGAACAAATACTAGCAAAAAGCATGTTTATGTCTGCTTAATAAGTTAAATAACCCAAAAATGATACATTTATTATTATTTACTCACCCTCACGTCACTCGAATCCCAAATGTCTTCTGATCTTCATAAATAAAACACAAATAAAAAAACAAAGTGTTTTCGGAGGTGTTTGTTTCACCTGCAGAACTCAACAGGTAAGTGTTTGGGTTAATATGGACACTAAGCCACGCCCCCAGCAAATTGCGCAAACACGCGGATTTTTAGCGTGTGCCGAGATGTCGCAGAAACCATTAACATCAAGCAACGTAAAGACTTAGTAAATGACTCGAAAAAAAGACTTAAAAATGCAGTTTCACCAAAACACAAACAGGTTTGTCTCAGCCTCGCAACGACGCTGACAATAATGGAGGTCGAACCTGCCGGCTCGGAGGAAGCAGGACTTCATTACAGCCCCTTTACTGTCTCGTTATACTGAAAACAGTGTGACGTTTATTAACCTTTAACACCATCCGGGTGCTTCTGGTTAATAAAACAGTTTTTGCTTCTCACTTCGAGGAGTTAATAAACCCATCAGAATAAAACAAGCGCCGTGTTTTGATAAAAATACTCACCCATCATAACCCGTCAAAACATTACGACTTTACACACGGATTACGGCGCTTTTGTGAACATTTTTTATAATGAATAAATTATAAAACATTTGCTCGCGTGGCGAACAAATACCAAGTGTGACATTAAATCTCTCTCTCTCTCTCTCCTACGGACTCACTCACTCATCCACTAGGTGGTGCAAATATGACCCGCATTCAACCCGCATCTGTAGCCAGAACCCCCAAACAAACTCGTACAGAGACCAGAGACTGAGAGACTGACAGAGACTGAGAGACTGACAGAGACTGAGAGACTGACAGAGACTGACAGAGACTGACACAGACCAGAAATACGTCTTTGGCTATTTCAGTATTGCGTTTGTTCTGTTTATTAAATAGCCTGTTACGTCATTCTGTATGAGAGCAGAAATATATACTGCAAAGTTTAAGACTCACATGTTGCATAAATGCGTGCCTCGTTCACGTATGTTAAAATACCCATAAACTATCTATTTTTCTTGTGTTGAAGAGGCACTTATAGATGGGGTGACATTAAATTCATTATAAATTCATTATAAAGCACCAAAATGAAGTTTGTAAAAATGTGCGAATATAAATGAATGATTCTTAAATCTCATATCATTTTCATAGACCTGGAAATGCACGAATACACGAACACAACACTGAATAAAGAAGAACCACTTCAGTTATAAATAATGTCAAAGGATGGTCTGATTCTCATGCAAATCATGTTCTCTTCCCTGGCTATCAATTGTTGCTGGGACTGATGCAAAACACTGAAAAGAAACGCGCTAAGTCACTTTTAAGATCATACGTGACATATGGCTACTAAATGTTTAAAATGGGACAAATTGACTTTTACTGGCAGGGCAAGTTTGGCGTATTTATAGCCGATTTGGCTTCTATCTGCTCAGTATAAATGGCACAGGCTGTGTCCACAGAAACACAATGATGTAAATCCAACAAAGCATTAAACTCTCACGATCCACAACAATTTGTCGTGCAGTCCAAGCCAGCATAGGAATAAACTACATGCAGAAAAGACTGCAACTGCATTAAGCGATGAGGCGAATCAGCTTACCTGAGTATCTGCTCGTCGTTTTCTGTGTCTCTTTCTTTATAACAGAAATCAGAGGTGCTGTTTCTTCTGTCAGTGTTTTATTTGGGTTGGTGAGGTTTATTGAGCAGGTGGTATTGTAAAAGTGCCCTGTCAATACCCGTCGTTTCCCTGAACCCGGTGCAACGCTGTTGAACGCGATCGAAGAAACAGATCAAACCTCTGCGCCAAAAACTACTTTGCAAGGCGACTTCATCTTATTTTCTCTTAGTATATATCCGTATGACACAAGCGATGCGGGGCCAAAAGGAGAAAATCCGCATCCCAGTGAAAAATGAAACAGATATCCTCTCTCGTGCCAAATTTAGTCAAACATCGATGATCGCTCCTCTTTAGTTTCTGTCACTTTTCCTCCTATTTCCTCCAATAAGTACCTTTGAAAAGGTTTGACGAGTGCGATAAAGCCCGGTGGCTCTCCTCTCTCCTTGCCTCCGCTTGCAGGACCTGCACTGAAACTGCCTTTACGCTGCGCTTTTTTCTACACGCACATCTCCCATTCCGGGCAGCGCATGGCGCAGGCTTTGGAAAGATCTTTGCAAATGATCAAAATGCAAAAAGCACGAAGTCAGACTGTCAAACGGCACCAAAGCAGCCTCCTCACAAGACAGCCTACTCTCTTTCTCGCCACCGTGGACATCATGTTGCGTTAGAGTCAAGCATCCCCCGTGCTTCTCTTCAGGTGTAGCTACATACCCATCATGCGCTCAGATCATTTGCGTTAGACATAAGGACTCTCTGCTCGCTGCCAGTGAGTAATTTATGAATCACATCTTCCCGTATCCATACGGACTTCACAACGATCTGTGTATTTCACTCAGCCCTGCCTCAGCAGAACCATCACAGCTGAATAACAATTTGCCTAAATGAATCACATGAGTGTCAGTACATCATCTTCATATTTTAGAAACAGGTTGCCGGCAACAGGATGAATGGCTATAATTTACTCGACTCTCCCAGAGATCGTATATAAAACGGTTTGCGCATTAACGTGAGATCAAAGAAACTCTTTCTGGTCACATTTGGGGCTCTCAATAAATCACATCTTGAATAACAGTGAAACAGAGTCTCCAATAACAGTAAAAATGTTATTCTCACGTGCACAGCAGAAACGATTCACCATTGTCCAAATGAACAATTCTACAGACCTTGTGAGTTTTTCTTCACACAATAATTGATGAGTTGAATGATGTTTTTTTTGTATTTAATGTATTTAAATACATCTATCTAAACCTTGAGTCAGTAGTGCAGGTGTTCAATAGCTTGTGTGTCAGCATCCCTGTAGAATAGCCTACGAATCAGCAAGGCTGTAGCTCTGCTAAGTGAGAACAAATCTCTACGGGACTGAAAGCTAGATATATACTAAACAGCATTTAACTGTAGTGAGGAGATATGCATCAGATAACAAGATCAATTCTGCGCACAAACAGGGAAAACAAAACTGGCTTTTATGCACGTGGCTTCAATGGATGAAGACTTATGAGTTCCTGCAAGGTCATTTACCATTTTAGCAAGATCTAATCCACGTTTCCTGACATTTAGTCCCAGAGTCGATTTATGGTACTGGATAATGAGAATAGATGTCAGGATCTGTGACCTTTTGTCTCAAACACGCACAAGTCACGCAGTCCGTCAATCCAGCATAGCTGCGCATTCTGCACAACTGGAGAAAAAGCTGGAGTGCAGAATAAGGTGGTGAGATGCTTTGCTAAACGCATGACTTTTGCCTGCACAGAATGAGAACCAGTGTAACGCTACCGGATTTCTACAGAATTCAACGGCATAAGCCGTTTCTAAACCTCCCACCCTTGCATGCATGGTAAATATTTCAACTTCTTACACAGATCTTTGGAGTGTTTGATACTGATCAGCTACGACATTTACTGCTGATTTTTTAAATAACTGTTGCCTGTAGCAACATTGTAGAATTAAAAATAAAAATAATGGTGAGTCCTATGGGCCTGTGTTTAACAGATCTCTAATAAACAGATGTGCTGGCAATAGGCTTTTTCCTTCGGGACCATTCATTAGACACCCTCAAATGAGAAACATCTGGTAACATCTTGAAGGAAAGAAGGACTTATTAGCAAGTCCACAGCCGCTAAGATCACCTCAGTTCAGTGTGAGGGCATATACTCAGCATAAGAACAGACAGCAGATTTAATATCCAAAGGTAATGAAACTTTTAACCTCATATCTTGTCTCTAAGCTTAATCAAGGCAACGCTTTAACATTCTCATTACTGAAATGTCACGTTGTTCCACCTCTATAATATATCTTAGTTTTATACTATATGCCAGTTTTCTGATTGGCAGGGATATCACGCTCTAAATATAAAGCGAAAAAGAACAAGTTATGACATCATTTGGAGCTTGTCTCCATATTCCCCTGGCACTCAAACCAAAGCGACAGAATGTGACTGTTAAATATAAGGTTTAGGTCTTTGTGTTTCCTTTACAGGCTACATAAGTTTGTGCTCAGAGAAATTAGCGGTTAACAGATGCAGTGTGCGTCTGTTCCTGGGACGCCGAATGCAATGTCTTGTTTTACCATCTATGCTACACAAACATTCCTTGAAAAATATAGTGATTTGCAATAAGGAGCTGCAATAAGGAGTTGGAGGTCACCGGGAAATTGCATTCATCAACTATGCTAAAAGAGAATCCGCTGACAGGCATGTTTTTTTTACTCTTCATAGAACCTACAGTAGATTTATGAACTCTGTGAGGGGCCAAGGAGATTATTTGCCTGTAGAAAGGTTGTTACGTAGAGGCAGTTCAATCTGATGCCAGAACCAAGGACGTTTGCACTTTATTATCAGAGGATAATTTCAAGTAGAACCCGCGAATCAGCGCAACAGGTGACGCATTATTACCAACAGTCGTGCGTTCCCAATGGTGCAGCCTATCAATCACCAGTGATGCATTGGAGTAAAATGCAGAAACGCATTAAGCAGCAAAGCATTTGCCATAAAGCGTTCCCTGTATTTTGACAATATTCTAGCGTCAGGGACGCGCGGCAGACAAGATGTACGGGAGGCACAAATACGCCTCGTATGAAAAATGAATTGGACAAAAGAGAGGTGACACTCGTTGTAGTGAAACGAATCTGTGGAGCTGGAAATCAGTCAGCGTGTTGCTGTCAGGGCAGGTGTTTTGAGACTGCATTATGATGTTTGCACTCATAAAAGCTTTTGCCGGCGCGGCCCATCTAAGCGAGGTGAGGATGAGTTGTTTATCTTTGTCTCTCTCTGTAGAACACTGTTCTCATTGATTGAAGGAACAGATTCTGGCTGGGAGAGCTGGTGTTGTAGGGCCCTCGGTGTACAGCCAACTGAATCTACACAACCTGGAATGTCATATTTTTGTTGAGGTTGACATCAGCGCCTGCTAAGGAATGTCTTCTGGGCGGGAAGAGTACATAGCGTTATCACGACTGCAAACACTGCCACATGGACTGAGAGGAAGACAAACATACGCATACATGAGCATGCACTCAGCAGACTTCTGAGATTAGGTCTGTCGGCCTTAGTTTTTTGTCATGCATGGAATGGACACACACAGATTCAGCCAACAGTTCAAAGCTTATAATTCACAGTTATCTATATTCCCCACCCATTGCATATTCATTTAACAATAGATTCGAGTCCTACTTGTAGCTACCAATAGGATTGAAGTTCTCCTGCCTCTGCCTAACTAACTGTAAGTAAAATCCGCCCATTTGTTTCTCTCTGCAATCGGGAAATAACATGCGAGAAAATGTTGATTCCATGCGGGTTTCAGCCACCATTGGTTCAGTAACTTCAGAAGTGTAGTGACCTGAGCAAGCATGGAAAGTATTCATTAGTTATGAATCAGCCAATCTCCTGGGCCTGAATGCACTGCTGTGCTGTGTGTATGTATCAGCCAGAAGTATAGATTTCTCTCCTCTCTCAGACAGACAGCAGCCCTGTGTTCTAAAGCCATAAACTCAGAACCTTGTTTATTTAACAAAACTGCCATTTACTGTCATCAGATGTGACACGGTTAATGCAGATTATGCAACAAGGTGATATCAGTTTATCTTAGTTCAGTAAATGAGTGTGTGAAGAGAGGTGAGCACAAAAATACACTGGATTTTTATGCATTAGACTTACAAAAACCTTTGATATTGTATATCCCTTCCTTACTTCCTGTTTCAACAGGAAAGACATCAAAACACAGCGCTCGAATTTATATGCAGAAGAAAAAAACAGGCAAGGCTCAAAAATGTTCAGATCTTATAAGCAGATCATTTCTGTGTTTACAAATGCCAGACTCTTCTGAATAACTGAATGTTTTCAAGAAAAGAAAATAAACAAAAAACAAAAAAGCCATCCATCTGTCAACACATCTAAATCCACGCTTTGTATCTCAAGGGCCACATTTTATGTTTTACAATTGTTTCCACTTGAAACCTGCTCTGGCACTATTACATGGCATTTTTCTTTTTATCTGGCGTACAGGTTTACTCAAGGTTAGCCTCAAGTGTCAGTCAGAAGTTTAGACTTTGTTAGCGGCTAACCAAAGTAAACTGGTATTTTTCCTCTCCAGGGGACTGAATTCACAGTGACAGTGTTTGTAATCAGCCAACCGCACCTACACTTTGGGATGTGAAGCCATCAATTTGTTCCTTCTTTAAGAAACAGAAATTAGCCTCCCTTCTAAATCAGCTATTACCAAAATAAGACCTTCACGCAGATTGTTGTGGGCAGACAGACTATCAGTTTCTATCGTCCACAATAAGCCTCAAAGCTTCTGGTAAGCCTCACAAAAGCCCACAACAGGTGGAGTAAATGAAGCTATTTATTCATGGCTATGTGTGCGTTCTGGTATCTCTCTGATATACTTGTGGTGAAATAACACCCGCCTTTCATAACAATTGCAAGTACAAGACACATTGAACTTTTCAGCAGCGGTAACTGAGAGACCAGCGGGCAGAGAAGAACAGTTGCCTATTGCGACGAACAGGTGCCCTTTTCCTGCTGAAGGAGGGAAGCTATCAGATGCATTAAAGCCGACAGCGGGATGTCCAGCTGCCTCTTTAGGGCGGCTGTATTGAGTCTGACCTGCAAAGGTAACAGACAACAGAAGTCATTTTAATTCCAGTCAGGGTTTTGTTATCCTGCAGCTTTTGTAGTGGGGATTCTCTCCTCACGCTGGCATTAGCATGGGCAGGAATTGATCACAATTCTATGACAGGATTTGGGTAGATTAAATCACATGACCTTTTTGCCACCGGCAAACAATTCATGCTTCCCAAACAAACATTCATTAATTCAAGCATGCTGTTATAAAGACTGATAGGAAGTTAAGTATTAGGTTTATAGATAAAGGCCAGGCTATGAAAAACTTCTGGGTCTATAATGTTTCAATTCTTGTTTTATAGTGGCTAGTCTTGTTAGCAGTTGAGCTGTGTCCCTGTTGCTTAACTGGTAGAACTTGCATAACCAGCGCAAAGGTTGTGGGTTCAATTCTTAGCAAGCGCAACATATACCTTGACACTCTAAGTTTGTTTGGAAAAAAGCATCGCCAAATGCATAAAGAAGCTTTAAATCCATATTAAATGGATACATACTAATTATTTCACCAAAAAACTGTAATAAATGTAAAGTTCTGATTTCCTAATTTATTTGCTACTAGGTATCAAACAAACTCTCAATGACTTTTATAGAGTCAATGCCAGAGTTGCTGGCAAACTCTGTCACATCCAATGATTAATTCTCCTTAATGAGTTCTTGTATACCGTGACCTCACAAAGTCAATCTCAGCGCACAGTAAGAATGACTTCCTCCCTCTCTCGCCGCCTATTTCATCTTCTCTGATGTCACATTCAAACACCAAAGTCCCGTCTCCATCATAATTAAACACGGCTTAAGGCACCCGATACTGTCACAGAAGAAGATAGAAGTGTCATTCATTTTTCTTGTTGCATTTACCGCTTAAAGGGAGGCCACAGGGCTCCTGAATGCACTTGTGGGTCATTCCTGGTTTTCTCATTCCCTGTCTCTCAGATGATAGATTCAAACAACAGAGCCCAGGACGATGAAGCAGACGTAGCAGCAGTTAAACCCCCTTCCACCTTTAACTCCATCTTTACCAACAGCTCGATAAGTACATCAATGTTGCTGGCACCCTAAAGGAAAATGGGCAGCTGAAATTTATGGGGCACCGTCCACGAGAACTGAAGCTGAGTGGTGCTGTCCCTACAGACAGGATTTAGAGATACAAACACAATGAGAGTAGGTGGAGAACCTCTGCGAAACATACAACAACCAGACTTGCCATTTCATGCACTGTGGTAGTCTGTTGTCAGAGCTGATCGATTGGTTTTGCCTGAGCATAAATGCTTATTAACCATAGTTCTGCATTAGCGCATGCAGTAGCTATACGTATCTGGCTAGAAATGAAACAAAAATTAAACGAATCTTTTGCATATCAATGCATGTCTTGGGAACAGCCATTAAACTTCAATATATTATATCCACACAGCTTGTACCATCTACTGTAGCATAAACGTCACTCTCACTAATTTGTGTTCTCCTTTGAGTGGTATGAATAATAAGGTGGAGAGGGTGTGTTAAATCTTTCTATATTAATCCAGGTTTCTTCACCTATGTAATTAAAGGCAGCTAAGCACCGTTCCAGCGAGAGCAAAAGCTGAGGGGTATCGTTCCATTTAGGCAAGTCAATACGCACAGAGAGGTTTATTACTCACAAAGGGGTGGAAGTGACCGCTGCTTGCTTCTCTCTCAGCTGCCAAACAATTTCATAATAAGCCTGCAAGGTTTGTACAAGCCTATTAAGTGGCTGTACATGAGAGTCTTTCAGTCAAATTCAAACGTCTTGAGATAAAATAAAAAGCAACGTTTAACAGTTTGTGCGGATGCAGTGTAAATATCCAGCAAAATATTGGTTGACTACATGTGCTTAATATGGGATAGGATGCAGGGGTATTACATGGAAGTATGTACTTCTTTCATGTAACTTAAAGGTTGTGGGTTTGATTCTCAGGGATCACACATAGTGATAAAATGTATGTGTGTTTAAGGGCAGAGTTTTGACTTTTTTTAATGCAATTTTTGTGCTTTGTAAACACTTACTGATCTAGGAACACTGATGTCACTGTAACCCTATAGGCATAACCTGCGAGTCTTTGCACCAACAACAATCTCAATACGCCCCCTACCGGCCTGTTACAGGATAATCGACAGGAATACAGTATATTATGCATTCATTTGATACTCGTGTCAGGAGGAAGTGAAAGACAAAATCAATTCTCTGATTCACTTCATCTTGCCGTTTGAGAACAACTTGTTGTACATCAATACAAGCTAATATAGAACCACAAAAATGCAGCTCACTCTCTGTAACAACAAAAGATCAGAGCATAAAAAAGTTACACATCTAATATGCATATTTTGTTTTTACGTTGTTGCTCTATTAGTAAAAAGCTTGCTGTCTTTTTGTGATATAAAATGCCCAAAGCAGTTTTTTCCCCAAACAAAATAGCTTCATAATTGTTCATAAAAGAACATCATAATTACATAGAATGACAGAATAGAAGACTTCTGAACTCAGTAGGAGCTACTCTCACCCATCTTAGCTTTCAAACTATTCACATGCTTATACTGTAATGTAACAACTGAAACCAGAGCGATCAGTACAGGGATTTTGTCATTGCATCTTTATTTCAAGGTTTTCCATAACTTCCCACCTTGATGAATATAATAGCTTTTTGATCTAATGTAGCTGCAGACCAGGAACTACATCCAGTGCTTCTCTCGGCAAAAGGGTCTCGGGGGCCATGAATCAGTCCAGGCCTCTGAGCGGAATGTCAGCTGGCTGGAAGAACTGAGAGCGGCTTTGAGGGAAAACCTCTCTTCATCTACTGCACAGGGCGAATATTCCATGCTAGTCCATATCCCGAAGCATTCGACACGTTCAGTCATACTGAAGCCTTTAGCGACAGGCAGCTTAGAAGTTCCAACGGCCAAAAAGCATGCAAATAACATGGAAAACACTTAAAAGAAAAATAAATACATCTTGGGATTTAAAAAAAGAAAAAGAAAAACCATAATAACATTAAAAAAAAGTTTCCTTTGCGTTCTCAACTTGTGTTTATTACATATATATATATATATATTTATCTAAACACACAGCTTTGTACATTTGGTTTAGGTTTCTCTAGCAAGGACTGCTGGGAAAGTGAGGACTCGGCTGCCCACGTTTGTTAGAATGAGGACGTTTTTGCGGGACAGGTAAGGCTGAGAGAAGACAGTCCATCTTTCCTAATTGACGAGTGCTGACAGAAGCGAGAGGCCTTGTTAGAATATATCCCTCATTTTTTCGATGGAGGCGTTCAGCAGGAAGGAAGACAGGCTTGTGTTGAGCAAGTTATTGATAGAAGCGCTGCCCTTCATCACATGAGCGGGAACTTCTGCCGCTCTATTTCTTATCTGCAGGAGGAAAATGACGCAACTGAAATATGGAATAACTGTTAGGAAAAGTTGGGAATGGGAATTTTTTTTACACTCAATGGTTACCTCTGCTCTCATCCGCATCTGTACTGGACCCAACTGGCCTTTGGCGTAGTAGATTATAATACTTTGTTTCCATTTCCTGAAACAGATTACCAATGTGTTACTGAAACTCTTGGAATTCAGCCTTTAAACAAAGTCACTTATAAATCTCTGCATTTGGCAGGCATCTTTGTTACAAGTTACAAGGCAGACATATCTGATATTGCTGGCTAAGGTCACCATTAAACAATATACTTCAGACCAACTATGAAACCTGACATTATCTGTACTGTATAAATCACGTTTCTTAAAAACAGTGTAATGTAAAGCTGTTTTCTCAGGTTGCTTCGGTTACCATACATACGCAAAGGCTGCAAGGTGTCTCCCGCAAAAAATCGTTAGTGTTTAGCGACTGAAGACTGGCTAATTCTTCTAGAACAAACTGGGCGTTCCCCATTCATGTTTAGAGACCTGCACCATCTTGTAAATTCCACCAAATTTAGCACACCTGATATTTACAAGGCTGTTTTATTATATACCCCAGCAACCTCAATCGCTCATATGACAAATATTTATCCTAGAACAAACTCATGGTGTGAGCAGACAGACCTTCAGGTGGTTGAGGTTGGCCTGCAGGCTGCGCAGATGCGAGAGGACCTGTCTGCTGAGGCGAGACGTGCTGCCTGAGGAGGGAGAGGAGAACTTCAGGCTGATGCCTGAATCTGCAGCACAGCTGTGGGCCAAACTCGACTCCTTCCTGCCAACCTGAATATCATCATCCGTACTGCTCTCGCCTGAGCCTCCGTACCCCTCCAGAACCAGATAAGCTGCTAGAAGACAAGCATGCTATCAGCTACATCCACCATCTTCTTGTCTTCAGTACATGAGCTGAATTCATAACAGCTTCACTGTGTTGTGAGGACTGTGAGTTTTTGCAATGCCCAACTTTTAAATAAAGCTTTTTGAATTTGAAGACTGAGGTTCTATTACACTGAGGTTATATTACATTAAAAATTAATAGTTCCAGTTACATACACCCTTAATTTCCTTTAAGGGTTCTCTTTTATACCTTTTGCTATTATTTGAATAGACTTTTTGTCCTTAATTAATAGTTCAATGGAAAAGTAATAGAAGAAAGTAGAATAAACAAATGAACGGAACTATCAAACTCTGTTTTCTGACATATAACATGGTAAAACATGCATCAACTTGGTTTGGTTACCGGTGGCAAAACATTTTTAGTCCAGCACACTCACCATAGTCCTCTGGACACTCGTAGAAGCCCGTGTCCCCAGAGGTGTAGTCCTGAGCTCGGCTAGGGGTGCGAGCGGAGCTGTGCTCCACCGGTGTGCGAAGCGAGGTGGTCCTGAGGAGACGGCTGCCGGCCGATCGGCCCAATCGCTCGCCCTCATCCTGAGCCATCAGCTGAGTCACCAAAACCTGCTTCAGTGCTGCCACTGAAAGAAGATTTTACACACACCAAAAATATAAAACCCCACACTGACCTCGTGAGGAAGTAAACAGCCGCATAATGTGTTGGACGCAATGCAGCTGGAAGCAATAAGCCCAAAATAATTTTTTATTTCAAATGCAAATGGCTCAAACTTTACATATTTGTTGATTTCAGCAGAATGGAATACCTTCAATAAACCAAGATAAGTCTCATATTGTTAAACACTAAACTAATTAAAAGACACTTGGAAAATAAATAAGTCTGGAGTTAAGCCACAAATCTTCTCCCGCCACCCACAGCTGAGAAGAAGCCAAAATACAACTGGTCACAACTCAAGCATTTATATCAAACATCAGACATTGTTATGAAGTCTGGCAAGAACAGTGTGGATGGATTATTATGTAACAGGAGGGAAAATGGAATTCGTTTTGTCTGGAGATGCAGGCACAGGTAAAATCTTGTGTCAGAGCAAACAGCACTACTGCTGTTCTGGTGCTTTGTAAGCTAAAGTGGTGCAGAATTGCTGCCTTACGGGTTTTGAGGGCCTCTTCTGCTTTAGACGAACAGGAGATGGTGTCTGTTTCCCTGCCGTTCATGAGATCAGAGTGCGTATAGGAGCCGTCCTGGTCAGCCCTTCGGACCTGGTCCTCTTCCCCGGGGCTACATTCAGGAACACAGTCCTGTAGGGCTGCTGAAGGGGAAAATTCACTGTCCTTCTCTGGGAACAGATGACGAGGGCTTGAGTTAGTGGGTATGGTGCCAATCTGCTCACACTTAGTGCAGAATGTATGTGTGGAGGTACCTGCTGACTGAAGGCTTCCTGTGGAGATGCGGTCCGAGCCTTTGCTGAACTTGCTTAGCTCCACACTGTCTCTGTCCCCACTGAGGGAAGTTACATAAAAAAAACAGTTACGTAATGTTGTGACAACGTATCGCAAATCTGTTGGGACTCCCACCAAACCTCAGCTATGACATCATGCCTGAAAGTTTGAAGGAGAAGTGAAACAGGGAACTGTTGTTCTGATGTTATTATGGGAATTTTGGTCCTGTAGAGTTCTTTGTATTGCAATTTTATTTTCTTTACATCTTTTAGGATTTTTCACAGCAGAATTTTAAAACGAAGCTCCTTTCTAAAAGCTTTATGAAACAGATAGTTCTGGTTATTCAAAGTCTCCTTCAAAGCGTTTGTATAAAGTCAACTGTGACAAATTCTATATGAATGGTTCATATGTTGCTTGGCAACCACAAACAGCCCACCATAAACATAATAAACTATAGAGGGACTATGCAAATCTAAACAGCACAGCATTGGTTGATAATAGTCTAAGGAGGCTGCGGTGGGTCCCAAACACAAAAAAAGTCCAGCTGCCATTATTGAGTGGAGATTTACTCACTCGTTTTGAGGCAAAGCAATGATGCCGTGCAGTTTGGCCTTCATCACATCTGCCCTCTGACTGATCTGCCGCTGCCACCTGAGGTAACCAGAGACAAAATACAGAGAATGAAACAGGTTCTGAAAATAAGAGCAGACAGACAGATCCAGCACTTACATTCTCTGATCAGACACCGTCTGGGCCATCAGCTCGTAGATTTGAGCTCCGTTTTCTGACATGGAGATCACAAAAAATGACCTGTTGTCTGTAACAACAGAAAACATAGGAGAGCTTTAAGAACGTATTCTTTAAATGTAACCTACAGAGGGAGAGCAAAGTATCTGAGCAGTTGGAGACGTATGGTTTGCCTGAAGCGACGTGTGACCTTATTCTCACGCGCCAAGATTTCCCTGACACTGATCTATCACAAGCATAACATGTTAATTTCCCATAATGCAATTTTGCACGTCAACAAGATTTCCGGAGTGGAATGTGGGAAATGTTATTGAAAAGACAATATGAATTACAAAATGTTCAGAAAATGATAGATATGACAGGTAATGTATAAATGTTGGCAAGAACATTGTGTGTGTGTGAGAGTAAAGACAAGCTCACCTGTGGCCACCGAGCGCACCAGCACAGTGTTGAGTTTGATGATGGGACTGAAGATGTGTTTGGTGTCAGCGGTTCCTGCGAGGTTCTTACTGTGACACCTGAGGATGAGACGCTCGTCCTGCTTCTGCAGAAGCACCAGGATGTCCTCCAGGAGTAACGTGTACAGCTCTGACACACCACAGATTATACAGTAAAACATTTATGGTAAGAGACATACAGTGTGAAATACACAGTAACTGCATACAAGTCACACTTAAACACTTAAAAGCTAGGTTTGCTAGGTTTTAAGCATTAAACAATGAAATTGTCCAGCATTTGCAGATGTTTGCAGATGCCACCAAGACCTTATTTATGTCTGACAGTAATGACTTACCAATCGTTTTGTCTTTGTTAATTTTCCAGGACAGTGGACCCTCATGGACCATCTTCCGTATAGTCAGATCTAAATTCTGAAAGCGACATTGACTAATTCATTTCACTGGCTAAAAACGACCAGTTACACAAATAACAATGTCCTAATGTTATGAAGAGGTTGGGACATCTTTTCAAACCCTCGGACACTTGATTGAACACAGAAGTACACATTCAAGTACAGTCTGATAATCCAGGCTGCCAAGATGGCTAGACAGCAGAGATGTTCTATAAAGACTCACCTTGAACTCTGAGATCATGGGGTTCTCGCTCTGCTTCAGAGACGAGAGGTCCAGTCGTCGCTGGTAGTCTTCCAGTCTCTGTCAGAGAGAGAAATAAAGAATTTTATATAGCAGAATCTATTAACATTTAACTTCTCCTCAACCTCTCAGCATTATCTATTAAGACTCTGTGAGAAAAGTCACCAAGAAAACTTTAGAAGTTTAAAGGTGATGCATGGATTTTTTTTCTATGTTTAAATACTTTCTCCTTTATCAGTTAAATTCAAAGAAATAACAACAGGTAAGCTAATGATAAAAGATGAGTCAATATTGTTTACAACACTAGCTGTATATTAGGGAAACCAGTTTCCAATTCACACTGTTAACTTTACAAGCAATAAAAATGGTGGAAAGGACTGGATTTTCTCACCTGGACTTACTTGTCTGAGCCTTTTAACATTTCTACATTTTCTTATAAACTTTTACAGAAGGTTTTTAGTTACCACACCAACAGCAGTTTGTGAAATCTGAGATGATGTAAGACCTCTGGGAGGCTTTTTAGCCAATAGACAGGTACTGACACTCATTACATTCAGGTTTTCCAGTGCAACCTTTCCTAAAGCTGACCCGAGGCTATAAAAATCTGCCTACCTCGGCCTGCCTGCTGAGCAGGGAAGAGTGGCAGCTCAATCGAGTCGAATCTGCTTACCTGTTTGTTCTCTGACTCCTTCACGGACTGGTTGACGTGGTTGAGGATCTTTCGACAGCACTCGGCCGCTCGTCCCACTTTATCTTTCTCCTCTGAGTCATCTGTTCATAAGAACAAGCATAAATGAAGATAGAGAAGGTACATGTGCGCACATCCCTAATCAGATCCTTAGGAACATTCTGGCCTCCACGGCTCCCTGTTAAGCCTGCTGCCAATTTCAGATAAATATCCAAGAAATCACCTCCTCCTTAATCGGCAGTTAAACTTTACATTTATCGCTTTCTCCTGACAATGCCAAGAGAGCCACTATTTAATAGATCTGCCAAATAAAGAGAAACACTCAGAAAGTATGCAGTACCCCCTTCAGAACATTTCTGAATAATAATTGGGATTTAAGAGCTGCCATATATCTAATTTACTAATGGTTGGTGTCCAGCCAGCGCTCTCTCTCTTTGAAATGCATACGTATCCATCTAGCTTCTCACTGTCGATTGGGTCTGCCAGCCAGACAACAGTCCTCCAGACCCTTTACAAGTGCAAGAACCCAAAATAACCACAGTTCTCAGTACACAGCACCAGGCCCCTGGAGGGCCACTACCCTGCAGATTTTACTACCAATCCCAATTTAACCCACCTATCTGCATTTTGCAAGTAATTCTAAATACCCTGTTTAGCAAACCTAACCAACAACACCCCAA